>CAUYON010053653.1:0-14165 GCA_963573935.1 Arctocebus calabarensis | reverse complement strand
AGAATATAAATGTCTTAACACAATAACTAAGAAAATACCAAGAAGGCACTGTTAACAAGTTTGATGAAAATATTTAAATTGCATGTAAAACCAACACATTGTACCCTGTGATTGCATTAATGTACACAGCTATGATTTAATAAAAAAAGAAATATTATGAATTTTCTTTCACCAGTTTTTTGGGCTTAATTAATGTACAAAGTTGTACAAACTTAATATGTACAATATGATGAGTTTGGACATATGCAAACACCCATGGTGCAGTTATCGCAATCAAGGTAATAAAGTTATCCAACATAAACTGAAGTCTTTTTCTGTCTCTTTTTTTCTTTTTTTTTTTTTTTTTGTGTGTGTGTGTAGTAAGAACATTTAGTGTGAGACTTAGCCTCTTAACAAATTTTGAATATTTGTTTGTAAGTATTAACTGTAGATATTATGTTGTACAGCAGATCCCTAGAACTTATTCACGTAGCATAACTGAAAACTTTATACATGTTGAACAAATAATTTTCTATTTCCTCCACTCCCCAGCCCCTGATAACCACTATTGTATTCTTTGTTTCTATGAAATTGACTATTACAGTTTTCTTATATAATTGGAAATGGGCAGTATTTCTCTTTCTGTGACTGGCTTATTTAACTTAGTCTCAAAATTCATTCACATCACATATGACAGGATTTTATTTTTTTTAAGGCTGAATAGTATTCCATTATATTTATAAACCACATATTTTTATCTAGTCATATGTTGATGGACACTTGGGTTATTTCCATATCTTGGCTACCACGAATAATGCTGCAGGGAACATGGTGGTGCAGATGTCTCTTCAAGACTTTGGTTTCAATTCTTTTGGAAATATATTCAAAAGCAAAATTGCTGAATAACATGGTAGTTCTATTTTTTTAATTTCTGAGGAACTCCCATACTTTTTTCCATCTCTATTGCACCATTTGGCAAGGGTGCTAAGAAGACACAATGGAAAAAATAGGGCCATTGGCTGTTTCACTAGAGATTAATAAAATGTCAGTGCCAGAAGGTCTCTATGTCTGCCCATCTATTGTTTTCAGAGAAGAATCCTCTAGTGCTACACCTTAATTTATGTCTTTAGTGTCTGTGTTCCCCATTACACTGCAAGCTATAGCCATATCCCAGCTACAGAATTGGTGTCTAACATAGTACCTAGTTCATAGTTCACACTTGCATTCATACAAAACATATAAAATTGGAAATATTGTTGTTAAGAATGATTTAAGTAAAAAATACGAATAAAACTATCTTATATAGTGGTCATGGGTGAAAATTCAAACAGAGAAGGATTCGTTTATCACCTCATTGTGTTAACTCTTCAATAAAGATCCTTTGGATATTCAGATACCTTCAAAACCAAGTATAGAATATCTAAGAAGCACAAACATTAATAAATTAAACCAGACTACATAAAAGCACATAAACCTGGAAGTATGCTGAAGGCATTGAATGATAATAAAAAGAGGGAAGAAATCAGGTCTAGTTACTACTAGGGTATTGTATATTTGAAATTTCCTGAGAAAGTAGATCTTCTAAACACAAACTAATTATGCAAAGTGATGTATATATTAATTAGCTTGATAGTGCTAATAATTTCACAGTGTATTTGTATATCAAAACACCACTTTGTACAGCTTAAATGTACCCATTTTTATTTGTCATTTGTGCCTTAAGAAAGTAGGAAAAAAAGCTATGCAAAGAAATATTATATTGATATTGCAATTATATTGTACAAAACTAATAAATATAATAATCATGATTTATGATTGATTAATGAATAATTAATTGTGACTGAAATTTAAAAATGACACTAGCATATGCATATGACTTATAATTAGTGAACATATTTAAAATACAGGAAATACTGTAGATGCCTGCACACTTAAGTTTTAACTGTTTTCTCTGGGTGGTAGGTAATAATTTTTAAACTTTTTATTCTTTGTATTTTATATGTTTTCTAAAATAAATATATTTCTTTCATGAAAAGAATAATAAATATGCATACATGTAAATTTATGACTGCTTAATCTCCCTTAGGCATATTTCTAGAAGAAAAACAAATTATTGGAGGAGCTGAGAATTACTTGACTAAAATAAATTTTATCATGAGATTATTCATATTAATAATCACCCAAATTTGGATGTATACTTAATGTAGGAATTTCTTATGTAAATTGAGGTGTATTCATTTTATGAAATGATGCAAGAATGATAGCTGGTAATGTCTTGTGACTTTTAAAAATCCTAAAAATAGAATAAATAACAATAGCAAATTGTCATATATCAAATGTTCTTAATTTTATATAAGCAAGAGGAATGTGTGTGTGTGTGTGTGTGTGTGCACAGCAAATCTTTGAAAATGTGAAGAGATGTAAAAGTTACATGCCAGGATGATTTATACCTTAGAATGATGAATGAGGACTCACCATATTCAGTCAACAAATTGCCCAATTATACTAATTATCAGCCATGGAGGAGGTTGCTATAGACTAAAGGATACTCATCACTGTTCATATCCAAACTAAACAGAGGAGTCCAGCATATAGCCATTTGGTGTTAAGCTTTATCTTGATATACTTCTTTATAAAGAAGGTCTCCATTATTCTTTATTGCATATTGAAGCATACTTATCAAATTATCATACGCCTCAAGGCTGAAATATAATATTAGTACATGAGATGATAGAATAAATCCTGACAATTCTGAATATACCAGAGCAATGAGATGAAACTAATAACATAAAATCTGGCAGATAGAAATGCAAAGTCCTAGATTTAGGCTCAGAATACCATCAGCTTGATTGCATGTTTAGGAAAACGTGTTTTAACAGCAAGTTGTTCACTTTCGTATGACACAGAACTTTGAGAGCGAGTGCTGGGAGAGCAGGGCAATCCTGAATCTTTCCTCCACATCCACAGTGTTTCATCACACCCTAAGCTGCCAGCTGCGGCATCCATAACGAGATTGTTGATAAGCAAAGATTAAAGGGATTAAGCTTCTTCCATCTGGAAAACAACCATTAGGAGAGGATATCGTCCATTTTAATTTAACGAAGATGTGTATGCTAAATCTCAAAATAATAAGGACTCATCTGGGAACGACTGTTTATGTTTAAAGTTAAAAAGTGGTAATGTTAACAGAAAGCGTTTGCTGAACATTGAGTGTGTACCAGGAATAATTTTAAATATTTTACCTAAATTGTCCCATTTACCCCACATAGAAATTCATTGTGCTAAAAATTACCTCCTCTTTTCAGATGAGGCTATTAAAACTGGGGAATGTTAAACATGAAAGTTATCCTTGGTGACAAACTTGACGGAAGTTTGGTGACTTCAACGCCCATGTTCTTTGTACTTCAACACTGGATCCTGTTGGCGCATGGGAGGGAGGCAGAATTGAAGACGACGGTGCTGGCATTGGCAAAACAAGAGTAGCATTTATGAAAGAGGGTAATGAAATTTAGAAAATAAATCAGTGATTCATTTTCTTTAAGAAGTTTCTGCAGTTCAAGACAGTGATTTTGAGATTTTTACTTCTTTCATTTCCTCAGGAACGGCACATATAATTCTATTTATAAAGCACTTTACATTACCATGCTTTTTATACTTAAACATAGAATCTGAAATCTCTGTTAAATGACACTTCTGCATATTTATAATGCCATAATAAGTTATGGTGTCCCTGAAGCTTCTATATGATCCTGAGTTGGCTTCTGAATAATCCAAATCAAATATAAATTAGGCTTATAACAGGACTATTATTAGGTACATTCTACTGAACTCATATTTCTTGAATATGTATAGTCTGACATATTTTCTTGTCACTGGAATACCTCGGTAGTCAACTATACAAAATAGCACAAAGCAGACCTAACAGATTCTTTATTTTAAGAGGTAGTAGAAGTAACAAATAGATAACAAAGGTGAGAAACATAATTAATTTAAAAAATGCAAAAAAGTTTAGAACTTCTCATCTAAAAAAATACCCACAATATACTGTGGTGGTAGGCAGGCTATTTGAAATCTATTCTTTGAAACTGAGGTGATGGCAAAGCAGGACTGACATACTCTTGTTGAAAGAATAAACCCTTGATTGTATAGAACAGCATGGACCTGAGTAAACGGCTTATTCTTAGGCTCTTACTTGAAAGGTGTTCCAATAATGGACGATCCAGCCAGGGGTGATTCGATTACTATTAACAGACGTCAGGAGCAATGGGAAACACACACTGGGAGCTTTGACTTCTAAAAAGCAAAGCCCAAAGAAATAAAAACTACTCCTTAGAATTATTGTAAATTAGTCATAAACTCACACAAGCTCCTAACTGTCTCCTTCCTGGTACAAGATTTTCCACTTTAGTGGCAGGATTATTATAATGAAAGTTTCGATTTTAATTAAGCTCACCAGTTAGAGAAAAACAAAACAAAACAAAAAGCTTAACTATGAGTAGGAAATTTCAAAGAGTATTATATGAAGAGTTTAAATACATTGGTGGCTATTATTTTGCTCTTTACACTTAGAGAAATGCCTGTTAATCTGCCATTCCATCTTCTGAGGATGTAGATATTAACATAGACAGACGCTGAGTCTTCACCAATCGTTTTAAGCAGAAAAACACTCAGAAAAAAAAAAAAGAAAGTCATATTAAACCCTGGTTTTTATAGAACCACGGGTGACAATAAAAATTTTGTTCTCCATCAATTACTTGAAGTTTGCCGTCTTTGCCACTGGCAAGTATGCAAACATTTAAAAAGTATCCAATGAGACCAAGTAATTGCACACCCTGTGCACACTGCTCAATTGTTCTCTGATGTGCCCTTAATGTGCTGACACCAGCTTTCCTTCTTCCGTGTCCCTCCAGGCCAGGAACCTCGATGGCTCCATCAATAGAAAGTGCATTGTGCGTATTCTAATTCAGGAACGATGAACAAAGACTACGATCTTGGAAATAGTAAAAAGTACCTCTCCAGTGGCAAGAACATGGCATGGAAATATAAAATGAGAGGCTGACCCGAAACAAGCTTTGGATTGTTTCTTTCATACTGAACTATTATTAGCTATGAAACAAATTTTAAGGCAGAATATTTACAGGTTTGAAATGTCTTTATTTGTTTACCTGGCCTCATCATGAACCTCTCTATCTGTGACACAGAGCATCTATTCTTCCTCTAGAGGAGTTCCTATACACACTTATCTGTGTATATAACATGCACATTGTATATTTCTATGCATGATGTAATTCCATATACACATTGTTCATTCATTCACTGATTGTTTTATTCATTTTTAAGTTTCATTATTTTTTTCATTCATCCCTTTCAATTCATTGCATTGGTAGTAGTTTCTACATTTATTAAGCATGTATTGTATTCAAAACATCAGAGGAAGGCCTTTATATTAGTGATTTAATCCTTTAACAACTTTGCAAATTGAGCCCTTTCCCCATTTTAATAGGAGGAAACAGCCCAGGGAGGTCATGTGACTTGTCTGAATTCACCCAGATAAGCTAGTAAGTGATGGATCAGTGATTTAAACCGGGTATGCCTAGCTTCAGAGCCTGAGTTTTTAAGTATTATACTAAACTGCCAGGGTGTTGGGACACTAAGCATTGAGAGAACATGTCTGCTTGCTAATTCCAGTGGAGGAATACAGAGGAGGGTCTGGGAGACAGTGGCAGGGTTCATGAACCTCACCTGTGATAGAGGCTGTCAGAGACAGGAGACGAGGGGAAGGAGATCAGGAAAGGTCTTAAAGTTTTAATAAGGAGTTTAGGTTTGATGTTGAAAGTGATGAGAGAAAATGATTCATCTTTTATTCAGATTACTGTGTCAGGTTATAGGACATAGCAGAAGGCCAATGGAGCAGATAAGCAAGGAAGTACAGGGATAATCTAGAAAAGAAATAATGGAAAATTAGGTCAATGACTATGAGAATAAGGCAAAAATGGGTTAAGATGATGACAGACAGGGAGTAATATAGAATTCCTCCCAATTTTTTGCTTGGAGACACTTGGTAGTACATTTACCTGTGAGGGAATACAGGGCCACTGCAAATTTGGAGAACATGAAATGTCACCTAAGAAGCTTATGGCATAACACAGATGCTCTGCTGAGCAATCAGGACTTGGAAATCTTGTTGGACCCCCCCAGCCATGTAGGCAATGATGAGCCTAGGATCCTTCTCAGATACCAACTCTGGTTCAGTGGCTGCCTGGAGCACCGTGCTGTCTGAAGTACAGAGAACAGAGAGGTCAGAAAAGAATCTGGGGCTTAGGGTAAGATGAAAGCGTCAGGAAGGAACACACAGGCCTCTGTTTGGAAACAGTAAAGAAATCAATCAGGCTGGAAAAACAAGTGTTTGGAAAGATGTTGAGAATCATATAAAATCAGCAAGGCTGAACATCACAGCACATTAGACTGGTTAAGAAAGGGAGCCTCCGAATCAGACTGTATGGGCTTGAATTTCTGTTTTCTATTTGCCATCTGCATGATCCCGCCTTAGCTACCGAATCTGCGTCTCTAAGACTTTGCCAGGAAGACAAGCATAATTATAATACTTCTGAGAGTTCTGTGAGAAATGGATATCTGGATAAGGGCTTAACTGTGTGGGGAAAAATCAATAGTCGTTCATTTTGTTAAAAATTTATATATATATATGTTACATATATAATATATTTATGCACGGATACATGAGAAGACATACAGAGGATGCCAGAAAATGTATACATATTTTAAGAAAGAAAAAAAAAACTGAATTTGTAATACTCAGGTCATGTTTGACTTCTGCAATTACAAGAGGTGCTCGGCATGACTTGTATTCATTTGCTACTGGTATATATTGAGTATTACAATTTTTACAGTTTTTTTCTTTCTTAAAATGTGTATGCATTTGGCACTCTTTTGCATATATGTATTTATTTTATATATATGTTTCTTTTATAGGGAGAAAGAGAGAAAGAAAGAAGTTATATATAAATGAGTATCTTAAGCACTAGGCAGAAATTTAAAATATGTTCTAGAAAAGGAGCCTTTAAACATGTTGATGTGAAAATACCTATCTTTAAAAAGGACATTTTCCCTCATACCAACTCACACAGAGTAACGGCTATAAATTAAGGATCATTCAACCAATTTCATTTTCTTTAGACAGTAAATTTGAAGCTCAGAGATGTTCAATAATATAACCAAAATCACACCAAATCAAGCCAGAGTCAAAACTCAGCAACATTTCCTAATCCCTAGTAAGATGAATCTTTTATGACACAAGTCTAGATAATAAGCTGTTTAAAGAGAAGCTTATCAGTTGAGTAAAAATCTTTATGCTACTTGACCCTCATTATTATCATTTGTCTATCAAAAATAACTTGTGTCTATTGTTCTTAGAAGGTAAAATCTCTAAAACAGAGATCGTTCACTTTTCCTAATACTATGCACAGTGCTATGCATGCATTGGGCAACTTAAAATACAACAATCAGCATTGGGTTTATCTGACTGACAGAGTTAGGAGATATTTGCCCTCTGGTGAAAATCACACACTGGTAAATTTCAATCTTTTGTCATCCATCTCTGGAAAGTTTTGTTTCTTTTTTTTTTTTTCTTCTCTTTTTTTTTGTTTTATTTATTTATTTTGGAAAGTTTTATTTCTTATGCGGCACTTTTTCAAGTTATTTTTGTGGATGTGTTGGAAAGATAAAAAGAAGATGATAGAGGGCAAGATATAAACACAAGTAAGTGAATTACTGACACTGGTTTTCTCATGCTACTGTCACACATCCTTTTCCCTTTTCTACTGAGGTATTTCTATAATTTATGGTAAAATCAGGTTAAAATGTCTATAAAAGTTAGAATATAAATTTTAGCATAGCAAGGTTAAAAATCTAGACTATACTCATCCAGTGATTCAACTATGTATAATCACCAGCCATGAACTCTGACAATAACTTCACTTTCCCCAGGATATACAAGAATGCATAGAATAAAAAAATATTGCTTTGAAAAATGCTGTTTCAGAACTCATGATTAAATTGATTTTTAGTCTACATTTGCTCTCATTTTATACGTCACCAGTGAGACTTGCTTTCTGTTTATTTTTTGCCCGTTAGATTTATATAGTTTTTGATAGGGTACAAAATTCAAGTGATTGGACAGTTGAATAGCGATTGGGCAGTTTAAAGGCATAATACTATATACTTCTTCTCTTGATCAATAAATAGTTTGGAGCGTAAGCATAGGGAGGAAAATGTAACCTGGAATCTGGGATAATCATTTCCAAGAAATTCTAACAGCTACTTGTAAGGAATGACCTCTTAACACTTAGTACTTTCTCAGATGCTTCACAAGATTTCAAAAAGAAAGTGAGATATTATGAGATAATTCAAACTGAATGGTAATGCATAAACACAAAGCATGCAAATGGTCTTTAAAGGCATGCTCAAATAATGAAACATTTGCATTTATGGGAAGGAGTGGATGGCTTGATACCAGTAAAATTGCTATTATTATAAAGCACTTATTTGGTACTTTCCATTTTAAAAGTGTGCTACTGTGAGTGAATTAAGAAAAAGTGTTCCAACACTTTATATGAATTATTCTCACCCACAGATTATGCAGCAAGAGAAAGTACATTAGAAAGTTGCAGAAAATGCTAGTGGTTTCACTTTCCTTTCAGAGCTAAGAAAAAGAAAGTTTGTAAATTTAAAGAACGGAATGTTGATTTTAGAGAACTATGGAATAGGGGCCAGGAGAAGCAAAAACAGATCTTTTCAGTTGGATTACAAATAATGACATAAGAACCCATCTGCCTATGTTTTATGGTGAAGAATGTCATGATTATTTGATGAGTAGGAGGGAAAGTTTGGTGGGATGAAAGATGGAATGAAACCAGGGAAGCTGGCTGCCTCAAGTTCAACAAGCAAATGTCAAATTAAATGTGTGTTCTCTTCCTGAAAAATACCCACTGTCGTTATGCGCCCATGTGTTGATGACTGGTGCAAATGAAAATACAAATGTGTTGCCTACTGATGTCAGCCTGGTGAGGGTCAGTTCTTAATAATACACACAATTTTTTAGCCTTACAAAGAACAGGTAGAGTTTAAATGTCTGTAGACACAATTTTCCTTTCCTTTTTATAATATCCCAGTTTAATCACTAAACTACTAGAATTCAAAGAGTTGTGGCTTTGGATTGAAAGTAGTTTGAATTCTGGCTACCAAAAACTAGGCAGCGCCTGTGGCTCAAAGGAGTAAGGCCCTGGCCCCATATGCCAGAGGTGGTGGGTTCAAACCCAGCCCTGGCCAAAAACTGCAAATATATATATATATATATATATATAAAACTAGGCTACTGCTTTTTCCCTAAGGCAAACACATCTGTGATTTGAGCTAATCAGTTCCTGCATGTCACTGCTGTTTCACACAAACAGGTCTACAAGAGCGTATCTTTGCAATGGGAACCTGTAATCCTTTTTTTTTTTTTTTAATTTTTAAATTGTTAAAATAAAGGTACATACAATTAGATCACATTATTTGCATTTGTTAGGAAAAGTCCAGGTTGTATTTCAGTGTTCACCAAGAGAAAATGTTATTTTTGGTTAAGCCCATCATAACAGATAAAAAATTTACATGCCAATTAGTAATTTTCCAGCTGAATAACTGTTTTAGTCAATGGGCACAAGATTATGCATTGATATATTGTCCATTCAGATTTAAACTTGGAGGTGCTGTGTTAATTCTACGTTTTCATTTTATAGGACTAAGAATAATGTTTTTAGATAAAAGTGGGAGAAGTCTGAATCTTTTGTTTTAATGGCTTAAATCTGAAATTCACCATTAGCAAAAAGTAATTGTTATTTTACTGATGTTATGTTACTAATGTAAATATTGAAACACCAACATCATAAAACACAGGAAAGTTTTTAAAGTACATCGTTCAGTATGTTAATGGCTTTGTTTTTTAATTAATAAGAAGTAATTGGGGAAACAACAGTGATAAAAAATGGAAAACATCAAAGAAAAAACTTTATAGCATTTAATCCAAACTTTATAGCATTTATATAATTTTCTATTATATAAATTTTGATTTTGAAATACTTTAAAGTTTTTAGTTTCAAGTTTATTCATAATTATCAGCACATATATTCACTTTAATTAACTATTGCCCATCTTATGCATATATTTTTCCAATTATAATGAAAATCACACAATAACAATGTTGAGCAGCAACTCTGCCGTCATACACTGAAATAGCAAGTTATTTAAACTTTAAGGAAAAAAAAAAACCCTGAAGCTAATTTGACCTGAGCTCTTTGGTCATTTGCTCATAAACATGCAAAAAAAATAGTCCCATAAATGCCAATAAAATAATATCTCATTGTTCTTCATGCAAATAAGTGATGCATAAAAATGCATATCATTAGTGGTAGTGAAAACCATTGGAGAAATCATTATTGCATTTTAATGAATGGGTAAAATGTCTGGGATTGTCAGCCATGCTAAAGGAATAATTATCTGAGAAAAATTAATTCTGGCATTTGGTAATTACTAGTTGAAAAATTATAAATTTCACTGAAAGGTTACTTTGTCTAAATGTTTTATGCTATCCCAAACTCCAGGGCCTTAAATTACATTGTGTATAGAAAATATTTTATTATACAATCATAGGCTAAATACACAATTCAAGAAAATATTTTTAAAAACTCAAAAGAATCCTCATCCAGTTATAATAGCACTGATAATAAATACTATGTTTTATACAGAGGTTAAATATTCACAATTATGACAAGATTAGTTGGACAATTATTTTTTTTCAATTTCTTTTTTATTTTCTCTTTTAGTTGGAGCTTAGGTATAGAGGAAGAGTTTCCATTCTTTATATCTTATGATACATCATAATTATTGTACTATACAAAGCTATTACTGGATTGAAAATTTTATTTAGTAGTTTTTTTTTTAATTTCAGAATATTGTGGAGAAATAAATCTTTTGGTTACATGATTGCTTTTGTAGGGCTTGAGGCAAAGTTATAAGTGTGAGCATCTCCCAGACAGTGTACATTGTACCCGTGAGGTATGTTTTCACTCAACCCCTCCTCCTCCATTCTACCAGATTGACTTCCCTTGAGTTTTACGCATATGAGTTCTGATCAGTTTCAATTTAATACTGAGTACATGTAATGTTTGTTTTTCCATTCTTACTATATTTCACTTAAAATAATGGTCTATAGTTTCATCATATTGTTGCAAAATGTATTAGTTCATTCTTTTTTGTTGTTGTTCCTGAATTGTACTTCTTGGTATACATATACCACATTTTATTAATCCATTCATGAATTGAGGGGCACTCTGGTTGATTTCAGATTTTTGTGACCATGCTTCAATAAACATTCAAAGTACGTGTGTTTCTTTGATAAAACGACTTTTTTTTCCCCTTTGGGTAAATACCCAGTAGTGGAATTGCTAAATCAAATGGTAGGTCTACTTTTATTTTTTTGAGGAATTTACATACTATTTTTCATAGAGGTTGTATTATTTTCCAACCCACTAACAGTTTATAAGTGTTCCTTTCTCTCTGCATTGATGCAAACATCTACTCTTTTGGGACTTTTTGATAAAAGCCATTCTCATTGGGGTTAGGTGATAGCTCATTGTAGTTTTGATTTGCATTTCTTTGATGATTAGCGACAGTAAGCATTTTTTTCATGTTTATTGTCCGTTAGTCTATTTTCTTTTGAAAAGCTTCTGTTCATGTCTTTTGCCCACTGTTCAATGGGATTGTTTGAGTTTTTTCTTGCTGATTTGCTTGAGTCCTTCATAGATTCTGGTTATTAGCCTTTATTAGATGTATAGCATGTGAATATTTTATGCAGGTTATCCATTTACTATGTTGACTGTTTTTTGGACTGTAGTGAGACTTTAATTTAATCAAGTTCCATGAATCATTGAGGAAGAATCACAGGTGATGTTAAAAAAAAAAAAAAATGAAAAGACATCATGCTCATGGATTGGCAGAATCAACATTGTTACAATGTCCCTACTACTCAAAGTGGTTTACAGATTTAACAATCTCCATCAAAATGACATCATTATTCACAGATCTTGAAAAAATAATTATATGCTTGATCTGGGAAAAAGAAAAAGTGCCCAAATAGTCGAAACACCCTTAAGCAAAGAAAACAAATCAGGAGGCATAACTTTACCAGACTTTAAGCTATCCTACCAGGCTCTTATAACCAAAACAACATGGCATTTACACAAAAATAAAGACACAGACCAATGGAACAGAACAGAAAACCCAGATGTAAAATTATTTTCATATTGCCATCTGATCTTTGAAAAACCAGACAGAAATATACATTGAAGAAAGGAATGCTATTCAATAAATGGTAGAGGGAAAATTGTATAGCCATATGCAGAAGATTAAAATAGGATCCATATCTCTCACCATCCACTGACACTAATTCAAGATGGATTATTGACTTAAATCTAAGGCAGGAAACCATAAGGATTTTAGAAGAAAATGTTGGAAAAACTCTTCTAGATGTGATCTAAGGGCAGAGTTAAACAAAATAAATAAATGGGGAATGAAAATTATTTTTGGAGTAGAAAATTTTAAGAATATATGTGATGAAACCTGCACTAAAACTTTGATGATGAGTATATTAATTTTCTTGAGTAGTAAACACTTCACTGTGTATATGTCTACCAAGATAAGTATATCAAACCACCATGTCATATACCTTAAATACATACAATAAAACTTTTTTTAAGCTGACTTTTTTTCCTGCAGCTAGTGGCTAATAAAAAGCACTGTGAGTTTACTCACCACAGAATTTATAAAATCAGATTTTTATATTACTAAATACAGTAGAATTCTGTAAGTGAACCACCCAAGAGACTATAAAAAATCATATGGAAGTGGTCAACGTCAGGAACTAGGCTTTACTGTACTGATGCGTACATGTGGTAAATGTTTGGTCTACGAAAATGAAGTCAACTTAGGGAGGTGGTCAATGTAGGGAGGTAGTCAACCATGTAGGTCCTACTGTATATGCTTAAAAAATTTCGCTACATTGACATATATACTTACTGTGCAATATCAATGGTTGGCAGGACTGCTGGTGCATTAAAAAGAATCAAGGCAGTAGCAACAAGATGTACACAACTTAGTAGTCATTGTATTCTTCACTGCCACACACTTGGCGGGGAAAGCCAGTTTCTCTTAAGGATGTCTTGACAAAGCAGTAAGATGTATTAATTTTTCTAATTTTTGACCTGTGAGTAAACATTCTTTAATAATTTTTGCAATAAATAAAATGTAAGCATAAAGCACGTCTGCTGCATGTTATAAAGAACAATGGTCTTCTCAAAGAAAGACTTGTGTAATTTACTCAAGAGTTAAATTAGCTCCTTTTGTCATAGAACATAATTTTTGCTTGAAAGGTGTTTCTTAAGACATCAAGCAACAAACTATGGCTATTCAGAATTGGGTATGTAAAAAACAAAACCCTTTTGAAAAAGGATAAAGTTGGAAGACTCACACTTCTGAATTACAAAATTTACTTCAAAATTATAGTAATCCCTTGGCAGTATGACTGAGGGATAGACATAGAGGTCAATGAAATAAAATGAGGAACCAGAGATAACCTTATATTCATGGTCATTTGGTTTTTGGATAATTCATTAAAAAAAAGAGGCTTGAGTGTGGAGCCAAGATGGCGGTCTGTAGCCAGCTTTCTGCAGATGCTCCTGTCCAGAAGGAGAGTTAAAGGACAGAAATTTAGCAAGAAAGCCAACGGTTTGGAGCTGAGCCAAGAGACAAGGTTGAGGAACGCACATCAACACTGCTGGAGCGACCTGTGACCCCAAGGATACAAATAAAAGGTACAGAGCACATCGCCAAGTGGATGGGAGTCCCCTCCCCCAAGAGAACAGCTCGCAGTATACGCCATACCTCCATACAAACAAACAAGCGAGCAGAGTTCAGATGTCCTCCCACTCTACCCCATGGGAAAGACCCTCTAAAAACCAGACCTCGTTCCCCTGTGCCGGCACTCTCCTGCCAGGCATAAAGCGGCATAAAGCTGTATAAAACTGTATATATTCTCTACCTGCAAGTTGGAACTCCCCGCACTCCCCTCCACT
>CAUYON010053650.1:0-13973 GCA_963573935.1 Arctocebus calabarensis | reverse complement strand
GGTGGGGCCTGACAACCTGGGTACCTAACAGGGACTGGGGCGTTTCACTCAGTTCCAGCCCTGTCCCTGATTGATGTTGCTGCTGGAACAGAACAAGTTTGCAGAATTTATTTCTGTCAAGGCTATTTTCCCTGATCAGACTGGGGCTTCAAATGTGTTTTACTCTGTCTGTGAGTTCCAGCCCTTTGTCTCAGCTTTCATCCCCTGAGGGCAGGTTAAGCAAAGCAGCCCTTCTGCGAGTATTCTCGCACAATTCCACAACACTTGGAAAGGAAAATGAAACCTCCCCAGTAACACACACACACTGTGTACAACGTTGGAAAGTCCTCGGGTGATTGGCCAAAGAGTACCAATTAATTAAAGAGGTTACTAATCAATTGTCCCAGCCAATATCAACCTCAAATCAAAGAGTTGAAAAGTCTCTGTCGACTAGACAGCTGAAGTCTGCTGGCAGCTTTAGTATAACTCACTCCAGTGTTCTGTGAGCTCAGGAGGGCCCCTCCAAGCCAGTAAATTAGCCTGGGAAGGTTGATGCCTCTTTCTCCACCTTGCCCCTCTGTCACAGCCAGTCTCTGGTAACCCTGCAGTGGTGTGGTCCAGTTCCCTCCAAAAAGCAGATGCTCTGGAGGTTTGCACCTGCCTAGTTCACACGGGGTCTGTGGCTCCTCAGCCAGTCCACCGGTTGTGTCGGTGTTGGCAGGGGGGTAGGTGAGGCCTAAAAACCTGAGTACTTGATGGGGTCTGGGGCAATTCACTCAATTCCAGCCCTGTTCCTGATTGATGTAATGTAGATGAAAAAGCTGATTGAACAGAACAAGTTCCCAGAATTTCTGCCCTGTGGAGGAGACGCTGGGCTGCTAATAGTCCTGACTTATTATGCGAGCTTCAGCCCTTTGTCTCCACTGTCATCCCCTGAGGTCCAGGTGTGGCCGAAATTCAGCAAAGCAGCCGTCCAGCCGCTTTTTGGCTTATTCTCACCGCTCTTAAGCCGGGAGAATGGCACAGACCAGCGGCAACCCACGCCCTGTCCACATCCCTTGAGAAAGTGTTCAAGAATCTGGACTCCGTAGGGGAGAGACCTCCAAACCTCAGGGTGAGAGTGGAGGGGAGTGCCGGGAGTTCCAACTTGCAGGTAGAGAATATATACAGTTTTATACAGCTTTATGCCTGGCAGGAGAGTGCCGTGGTACACGGGAAGGAGGTCCGGTTTTTAGAGGGTCTCTCTCGTGGGGTAGAGTGGGAGGACATCTGAACTCTGCTCACCTGTTTGTATGGAGGTATGGCGTATACTGTGAGCTGTTCTCTTGGGGGAGGGGACTCCCGTCCGCTTGGTGATGTGCTCTGTACCTTTTATTTGTAGCCTTGGGGTCGCAGGTCGATCCAGCAGCGTTGATGTGTGTGCCTCGACCTTGTCTTTTGGCTCAGTCCTGAGTCCTGAGTGGGCACCTGGACAGGGCTCTGGGTGGCCCCGGGGAATCCCTCCTGCTGCCCCCTCTGCAGTGGCACCACCGGGCCCCGTGGCGGCAGCGGCTTTCTCGCTAAATTTCTGTCCTTTAACTCTCCTTCTGGACAGGAGAGTCTGCAGAAAGCTGGCTACAGACCGCCATCTTGGCTCCTCCCCCGCAGGATGATGAGATTCTTATATGTAACAGATATCTTGCCTGAATTTTTGTATCCAGTCATCCTTTAGAGGACAGTTTAAACCATTCACATTAATTGAGAATATTTATAATGCTGGTAGAATTTTGCTTTTTGAGTTTTTCAAATGTCCAGTGGACATTTTTTATCTTTTCACCACTGTGTAATTTGGAATTTGATCAAAAATTTCTGAGTGAGTTTACTTTTCTGGTGGAAGATTGTGCTTGTCAGTATGGAGGATAGGTTTGAGAATATCCTAGAGAGCTGGTTTAGTTATGGCAAATTTCTTCAACATGTGAATGGCATTAAAGTATTTAATTTCTCCATCATTAATGAAACTCAGTTTAGCTGGATACAGGATCCTGGGTTGAAAGTTATTTCATTTTTAGGAGATTACAATTCGATGACCACCCTCTTCTAGCTTGAGTGGTTTCAGCAGAGAGATCTGCAATTATTCTGAACTTTTTTCCCCTTATAGGTTAGGGTTATCTTACTTTTGGTTGCTTTTAGAATTTTCTCCTTCATATTAATTTTAGTGAAGTTAATTATGATGTGCATGGTGAATGTCTTATTTGTTTTGAGTCGTGCTGGAGTTTTTAAACTGTCTGCTATCTGAATTTCAGAATCTCTTGGCATGTCTGGAAAGTTTTCTTTCATAATCTTGTGAAGAGCCTCTGTGCCTTGTGAAGCCATTTCTTCACCTTAGGAATCCATGTCAGTCGAATATTGCTTTTTTTGAATTATCCCAGAGCTCTCTGAGAGAATGATCTGTGTTTGCTTTCCATTTCTCTTCCTTTTTGAGAGTTTGCGAGGGTTCGAAAGCTTTGTCTTTAGTGTGCGAAATCGTTTCTTCTGCTTCCTCCATTCTGTTATTGAGGGATTCTACTGTATTTCTCAGATCTTTGAGAGCTGCAAATTCTTGTCTCAATGTGTGAAAATCTTTGGTGTTTTTGTCTTTGAATTCCTTGAATTCTTTTTTTTTTAATTTAAAATATTTATTGATTAATTTTTTTATTGTTGGGGATTCATTGATGGTATAAGAAACCTGGTTACAATGATTGCATTTGTTAGGTAAAGTCCCTCTTACAATCGTGTTTTGACCCCAAAAGGTATGGTACACACCAAGACCCCCCCCCGGGGGCGGGCCCGGGCTCGGGGTTTGCTGTCTCCACCCCTTCCTCATTCTTTCTCTGCTCTTCCCTTCCCTTACCCCCACCGTGTCATTAATTGTTCTCATATCAAACTTGAGTACATGGGATTCATGCTTCTCCATTCTTGTGTTGCTTTACTAAGAATAATGTGTTCCAATTCCATCCAGGTTAATATAAAGGCTGTAAAGTCTCCATTTTTTTTAATGGGTGAATAGTATTCCGTAGTGTACATATACTATGGCTTGTTAATCCATTCCTGGGTTGGTGGGCATTTAGGCTGTTTCCACATTTTGGCGATTGTAAATTGAGCTAGTCTAACAGTCTAGTGAAAGTGTCCTTATGATGGAAGGATTTTTTTTCCTTCTGGGTAGATGCCCAGTGATGGGGTTGTAGGATCAAACAGGAGGTCTAGCTTGAGTTCTTTGAGAGTTCTCCATACTTCCTTCCAAAAAAGTTGTATCAGTTTGTAGTCTTACTAGCATTGTAAAAGTGTTCCCTTCTCTCCACATCCACGCCAGCATCTACAGTTTTGAGATTTTGTGATGTGAGCCATTCTCACTGGAGTTCGATGGTATCTCAGGGTGGTTTTGATTTGCATTTCTCTAATAATTAGGGATGATAAGCATTTTTTCATATGCTTTTATCCATTCGTCTGTCTTCTTTAGAAAAGGTTCTATTCATGTCTGTTGCCCATTGATTTATGGGATTGTTGGCTTTTGTCAGATGGATCAATTTGCATTCTCTGTAGATCCTAGTTATCAAGCTTTTGTCTGATTCAAAATATGGAAATATCCTTTCCCATTGGGTAGTTTGTCTGTTTGCTTTGGTAGTTGTCTCCTTAGCTGTACGGAAGCTTTTCAGTTTAATTAAGTCCCATTTGTTGTTTTTTGTTATTGTCGCCATTGCCATGGCAGTCTTCTTCATGAAGTCTTTCCCCAGGCTGGTATGTTCCAGTGTTTTTCCTATGCTTTCTTTCAGGATTTTTATTGTGTCATGCCTTAAATTTAAGTCTTTTATCCATCTTGAATCCATTTTTGTGAGTGGAGAAAGGTGAGGGTCCAGTTTGAGGAAAGACTCCCTATTCATTAAATGGTGCTGGGAGAACTGGATATCCACATGTAAAAGACTAACACTGAATTTCTTGAATTCTTGAGACAACTTTTGAAATGTTCCTTGAATTTCTAATTCCAATTTTTCCTCTATTTTTTTGATCTTATTTGTAATCCAAATTTTGTATTGGTTTCTGACATCTCAGCCATCTGTTTATGAATGGGATCTTGAGTTGCGTCTACCAAATTGCTTTTTGGGGGAGTTGATCTGCTCTGGTCATTCATGTTACCAGTGCTTTTCCACTGATTCACCCCATGATTATTTTACACTGTTTAGCTAGATGAGCAAATAAGGAGATGTTGGGTTGTGTGCTCCAGGATAAGTAATTGGCCAGTCCTTTGCCCAAAAGCTGATACTGGTGTATAGCCCTTTTCCCCTAGAGCTTTGCCAAGGGCCCATAATGTGCTACAGCCTGATAAACTGGAGACCTTCTTGGTGTAGTGGGGCTAAGTTGCTCTGTCTTATTTTCAGGTGGTCTCTGTCTTACCCTGGTGAATCAGTTACTCTTGGTTGAAGTCTCAGTTATGGAGAAATACCAGTGATTGAATCTCCCTGCCCCCCACTGGCAACAATTGGAAAAGGAAAATCAAACCTTTCCATAACCACATACCCAGGCTACCACTTTGGATAGTCCTTGGGTGGTTGGCCCAGTTCAAAAGGTTCAAATCAATTGTCCCAGTCAGCACCAGTCTCTCATGGCAGAGTTCAAAGGGTCTCTGGCAACTAGATAGCAAGGGTGTGCTGGCAGGTCAATTATGACTCGCTCCAGTGCTCTGTAAATTCAGAAGGACCCACCCCGCAAATAAATTAGTCTGAGAAGGTTGATGTCTCCTTTCCCACCTTGTGCCTCTGTCACACCCAGTCACTGGTAACCCCGCAGTGCTATGACCCAGTTTCCACCAATGAGCAGATTCTTTGGGGGTCTGCACCTGCCCGAGTCATGGAGAAATCTATGTCTCCTCAGCCAGGCTGCCACACTCTGCCACCATTTGGCAGGGGGAGGTGAGACCTGACAATCTCGGGTGCTTAAATGGGTCTATGGGAGCTGGGGTATTTCACTCAGTTCCAGCCCTGCCCCTGATTGATGTTGCTGACAGAACAGAAGAACGTCACAGAATTTGTTTTTGTCCTGGCTATATTCCCCTGTGGATGAGATAGTGTTTGAGCAACTCAGCCCTGTCTGTTCTGTAGTTCTGTCTCGGCTGCAGTTTGTGTTGGGCTAATGGTCAGAGCTTGGGACTTAGGTGTCAGTTCTAGCCTCTGTCTCCTGGCTTTTGTCTCAGCTATGATCCGCTGAGGGCCAGGTGCATCTGAGGCTGGGTGAAGCAGTCCTTTGGATCATCCTCGCCTTGGGAGTCTGCTGTCTCTGTGTGTGTGTATTGTGGGCCCACTCTCTGCCTAGGCTGGTACTGCCTCAGCCATACCCTTTACTCACAGGGCCTGTGTTTCCCTTCCATATATTGTCCACTAGTGGCTACTACCAGAGAAGATGCCTGACTCCCTGTATTTGACCAGAGAGGCTGGGAATGTCCTTTCAAAATATCCCCAGGGGTGTGAGCCCCCTTGTTCTCGCTGCTGCGGCTGCTGTTCTGTGCCTTGGGGCACTGCCACTCCTATATAGGTTCTCTCTTAGCTGACCATCCTCTCCTTTCTCCCGTGCCAGAGAATCAGCACAGGTCAGTGATATCCCATATCCTGTCAACACTCCTCAAGAAAATGTCCAAGAATCTGGACTCCACAGGGGACAGGCCTTTAGAAGTTGGGGTGAGAGTGGAGGGGAGTGCTGGGAGTTCAAAACTGCAAGTAGAGAATATATACAGTTGTATACTGTTTTATGCCTGCCAGGAGAGTGCAATGGCACCCTAGTATGGGAAGGAGGTCTGGTTTTTAGAGGGTCTCTCCCATGGGAAGAATGGGAGGATATTTGAACTCCACATGCTTGTTTTTATTTATGTTCATCATTTTAATGGCTTTGAAACAGAAAGTTAAGTAGGTAGTCTGTAATTTATCTAATCATTCCCTCATTTTAATAATTTTTGTTTTTTTCTGGAGTTTTGCAGTTATAAACAATTCAGATATTTTGTAGCCTATACCTTTTCCCTCTATATTTTGGAATATTAAGATAGATCATCCAAATGTTAATTTGTAAATATCAAGTTTTTTTGTTTGTTTTTCTCCAAAGAAGGTGAATATTTTAAAATACACATTAGGGAAGGTTTGACATCATTGTTATTTCAAATTATGTTTAGACATTTAACAAAGATTTAAACTGGAAGTAACAAAGCAAAAAAGAAAAAAAGAAACATTTCTTCTGAAGTAAACTGGACTTCTATGGCTTTTCTATAAAGTTTAGAACTATAAAGGGTATCCTATTTTTTTCCTTTTCTGATGCACATTGGAAGAAGAGTTGTCTTGGGCTATACAGTAAATACAAAAACACTAATGATAGATATCTGGTGAGCATAAATAAAGGTTCTTGCATAATTTTTCTGATATTCAACACAAGAGATAAACAAAAAAGTCCTCAGATACTCATGTGTTTTGTGGACTGAGGTTGAATACCCTTGAAGCTTTTGGTAGTGTTTTAAGAAAGTCTAATGGAGGCTAAATTGTAATAAAGCTAGTAACCAAAGCTTAGAATTACTTTACACTTACCGAAAGATAATTTTAAGATTTAACTGATATATTTATCTTCTTATATCTTAATTTCAAGATCCTCTTTGAAAACTTACTTCTAAGATAAAAGATAAAAGCAGATAATTCTTCTGATAATCTTCAGCTGTAGTAAATTGTTTTATTTTCTTGTAGTCTTCAATTTTTTTCTACCACATTTTTATGGACTAATCTACCCTCTTGTTAGTTCTACTTGATTATGTAGACCTACCCACCAAAATATCAGACTTTAAAAAATTATATAATTGAAGATTAAATAGGCTGGATGGAACTTTTGTGATCCTGTATTCTGCACATTATTTTTTGCCTCCCTGATTTGGGTAGCTGTTACGGTACCATGGTCTTTTCTTTACTACTAAGTAAATTCTTTATTACATATGAGAAGACTGAGATCTAGCTAGCAGTGTGACTTGTTATTGAGTACACATAATTTCCCTTAGGATTGACTAGTGAAATCTTGAGAGAGTTCAGAGTGTACTAGTGATAGATAGTATCATACCACTGGTTATATTTATTTTCTAGGTTTATCTGGAATTTGTTATCTAACAAAAGAGCTATAAATCCTGGCCAGATAGATGTGCTGCATATGTAATACCTATTACTGATATGGAGTACTTTTGAAGATAAAATGACACATGCATTTAAATTTAATAATGTCTTTGGTTTATTTCCTTCCTGGGTTAAAGGAGAAAACAATACAAATATTCATGAGCTGGTAACAGTTCTTTTGTGCACTCAGCATCCAGGACAGTATTTGGTTATACTACATAGATGTCTTCAAAATAAGTTTATTTAAAAGACGATAGTAGTTTAAACAATTATCTCCCAGCTTTTCTAGGTGATTACTTTTACTTGCACTGCTTAAGTGAGGATTTTGGTTTAAGGATGAAGCATCAGATAAATTAAGGAAGTTTAAGAATTTTTTCAGCAATTATTTACCTCTTTTTGACAATATCAATATATTCTCTCAGACTGTTAACTCTCTTATAAACTCAGCTTTGGGAAAACAAATATTTGTTTATTTTATTTTATTTTTAAAAATTTTTATTAAATCGTAATTGTGTACATTAGTGCAATCATGGGGCACAATGTGCTGACTTCATATACAATCTGAAATATTTTCATTGAACTGTTTAACATAGCCTTCATGGCATTTTCTTAATCACTATATGTAGACATTTGTATTCTGCATTTAGTAAGTTTCCCCTGTACCCTTCTAAGATGCAACGTAGGTGTGATCCCCCCTCTTGGAAAACAAATATTTGAGCAGGCTTAAAAGCATACTTGATAAATTTAGCTTTTCTAAACATTTATAAATGCTTTTATTTTTCCTATCAGAAAAGAAAAAAATAATATTTAAGTCTGTGTTATTTTTTAGATCATAGTAGTAGTTTTCAGACATAGGTCATTTAGCTTTTCAGGAGGCATTTTACAGAAATTGTAAAAAATTTAAACATATTTCCTCAACTTGTTATTTAGTTTCCAATATGTATTATCCAATTCTGCCTTTTTTCTCCAATTATAATATTATAATTAAGTCTCAAATAAGAATTTATAATTTATGAGCTTAAACCAGGTTGATGAGAAGAGTGCCTCAATAACATAATGAATTTCCTTTTTATTTTATTTTATTTTTTTATTAAATTATAGTTGTGTACATTAATGCAATCATGGGGTACAATGTGCTGGTTTCATATACAATCTGAAATATGTTCATCAAACTGGTTAACATAGCCTTCATAGCATTTTCTTAGTTATTGTGTTAAGACATTTATAATCTGCATTTAGTAAGTTTCATCTGTACCCTTCTATGATTCACTGTAGGTGTGATCCCACTAATTACCCTGCCTTCATTCATCCTCTCCCCTCCCCTGCCCTCCTTTGCCCTTTCCCCATGTTCTTGTACTATAATTGGATTATAGCCTTCATATGAAAGCTATAGATTAGTTTCATAGTAAGGCTGAGTACATTTGATACTTTTTCTTCCATTCTTGAGATACTTTGCTAAGAAGAATGTGTTCTAGCTCTATCCATATAAACATGAAAGAGATAAAGTCTCCATCTTCCTTTAAGGCTGCATAATACTCCATGGTGTACATATACCACAATTTCATAATGAATTTCCTTATATTTACTTTGTGTGCATGTGCCAATAATAGTCCCTGAAAGGCAACTCCATTATGATTATTCTTGCATAGAAATTCATGTCTATTCAGCTAGGTTTTTTTTTTTTTAATTATAGGTTAATGTGGGAGTACTAATAACTAGGTTACAATATTTGCATTTGTTAGATAGAGTCCCTTTTGTGGTTGTGTCCTGTATCCAAAAGCTGTGGTTTTTACCCCTACTTTGTGCCCACTAAGTGAGAGCATACCAATCCCCTTTTCCCTCTTCTTTCCTCTCCCCAACTTCACACACATGCTCACATATTCAGCTAGTTTTAGAGTCAAGATTACATCTTATTTGATTCTTGCTCTGCATGCTTCCTGCAATACTACATTGTTCCCCTCCAGCTTTGGTTATGATTCTTAAGTCTTCATTTCTCAAAGTACAAGCTGATATGTCCAATAAAGAAACTTACAAAATTATTTTGCCAGCATGATAAATGTTTGTGAAAATCTCAAAGGGTTCCTAGGAAGATATCCAAAATTCTATTGCCTTCTAAAAGCAAAATTTAGCTGTCAGTAACTTAGTTTAAGAAACACAGGCGTATTTCATCTGAATTGTAGTTCAATTAGATGTGAATCTTCAAATTCTTTTTAAAATTCTTCTTTGCTATTGTGATGGGAAGCTGTATCATAAATATGAAATTAAGAATATTATGTTGGTTTTTTTCTAATTTTATTAAATTTTGAATTACTATAATGGTACATCAGATTAAGTCATATTGTTTGCATTTGTTAGATAACATCTGAGTTGTAGTTGAGTCCATCACCCAATAGCTATGCCATATACCCCTACTTCCACTCATTAGGTGGAACCTTACCAAGTCCCCTCCCCCCTTCTTAAGTTTAATTGTGATTTTCTCTTGTGTGGGCTTGTAGTTGTTCATCTACTACTTTCAAATTAGTATTGAGTACATGGGGTGTTTGCTTTTGCACGCTTGAGATACTTTGCTAAGGAGAGTGTTCTTCAGCTTCATCTACGTAAATACAAAAGATGTAAAGTCTCCATCCTTTTTATGGTTGAGTAGTATTCCATGGTATACATATTAATGCATCTGTGGGTTGATGGGTACTTGGCTTGTTTCTACATCTTTGTGATTATGAATCGAGCTACTATAATCGTTTGAGTGCAAATGTCCTTATGATAAAATGATTTTTTTTCTTCTAGGTCAGCAGTTCTCAACCTGTGGGTTGCGACCCACAGGAACTGTATTAAAGGGCTACGGCATTAGAAAGGTTGAGAACCACTGTTCTAGGTAGATACCTAGTAATGAGATTGTGAGATCAAATGGAACGTCTACTTTTAGCTCTTTGATGATTTTCCATACTTCTTTCCAAAAAGGCTGCACTAGTTTGCAATTTCACCAATAATGTATAAGTGTTTTTTTTAAAGCTAACATTTAGTCCTCTTATTATGTATTGGACAAATATCCTGCTGTTCAATTCAGGAATCTTCCCTAACTCCAGCTATGAGTGCTGAAGCTTCCCTGGTCTATATGTGGAAAACTTGCTTGTTCAGGCTGCTAAACCAGAGCAGACATCGTACTTTTAACTTAGGCCTTGCTTCTTTTTTTAAAATTCTTTTTTTTTTTTAAATTACAGAATATTAGGGGTACAAATGTTTTGCTTACATACTTTGTTTTGTATATAGCCTGAGTGAAAGTTATGTGTGCCCTTCACCCAGATAGTGTGCCTTGTACCCAATAGGTGTGAATTTACCCATCCCATCTGTCTCCCTTTTCCTAGCTTAATTTTTATTGAAATTTACTTCCGTATGAGCACTCAAGTGTCATTGATCAATTAATTCCAACTTGATATTGAGTACGTGTGTTTGTTTTTCATTCTTGTGATGTTTCACTTAGAAAAATGGTGTGAAGTTCCATCCAAGTTGTGCAGGATACTTGATCTCTATCTTTTATGCTTGAGTAGTACTTCATAGTATGCATATACCACATTTTATTAATTCATTTATGTCTTTGCCATTATGAATTGTGCTACTAAGGATTTGAAGGTAGATTTCCTTTTGATGAAATGACCTTTTTTACTTTGGGTATACACCCAGCAGTGGGATTATTGGATCAGAAGGTAGATCAACTTTATGTTCTTTGAGGTGTCTCCATACAATTTTCCATGGAGTTTGTATTAGTTTGCAGTCCCACCAACAGTGCCTAAGAATTCCTTTCTCTCTGCATTCATACCTGCATCTGTTATGTTATTTTTGGGACAAAATAGAGATTTAAAAACAATAGGTTCATTGTTTCTGGGGATTAGAAGAAGAGGCTATTTTTGTGTGAATGCCTATGCACACACTCACCCTGAATCCCTCCTCCACAACTCATGCTTGTACCCATCTTACAAGCATGCATCTCCCTTCTTACAGTTCCCAGAGATTTTTGAAGCTCTGAAGATTCTGAAGCTCTTGGGTATTTCACTGATTAAGAAGTTATGCAAGTGTTAGGTAAAGGAGAAAAAAAAAATGTGTGTTCTATTCTTTGATAGAAAGCATCATATGCATCCATTCACTTTCTGAGCATCTTATTAATCCATCTGCTTGTGTATCTTCATTCTCCTTATCCAACCATCTACTAGTCCATCCATCCATACATCCATTCACGCATACGTGTTTTATCAGATACTTTCTAACTGTCAAAACGTTTTGTGTTTTATTTTTACACTTTTTTTCTTTCATTTTTGCCCTTTAAAATCGGGGACTGTATGTACTGCCCTATAAGTATTTATGGAAAATGAATTATTCATGGAAACTGTGAAGGGGTTCAAGTAGAGACTGTATGTATTTGTTTGTGGTTGTATAGTAATACTTTATTAAGCATTAGTAGATTTGGAGGTGGCATAGATTGTCATTTCAACTGTGGCTTAGCTTATCTTAGGCTCATTTTATACTTTGGAAAGTCTTCCTTTGAATTTTTTATACTGCTCTAGTTTTAAATAAATCACATTATAGAATAGGATTTTCATGCGTAAAAATAATATTGTTTGAAATCTGACAATTTCATTAGAAAGGTACTCTATCAATGTAATTTTTTAAAGTTTTTAATGCAGATTTTATTCCTTTCATCAAAAATTTTCTCTTTTTTTTTTAATTGACATGTTTATTTATTTCACATAAGAATAATCTTAGTAAGTTTTTTTTTGTTTTTTAGGACAGTAGGGATTTATCTAAGTATTTTTAATTATTCAAATTTTCATATAAAATTGATTTTTTTCTAGTCCTTATTATTTTCAAAAATTACTATCGAAACCTATTTCTAATGACATTGAAAATATTGAATACTGAAACTATTATTTTTCTGCTGTTTTAATCTTTCTTATCTATATATAAATCAGAAAATCTATTTTTTTTAGACAAGAAAGTGTGACAATTATGAAATAAGGTTCTAATTGCTCTATCATTTTCTCTAAGATTGAAATACTAGATAAGGGAACAATAAAGAAAATTACTCTCTTAGAATATTGCAGATAAAGAAAAAGCAACTTAAAGATTAACATGCACACAATCTACTGACAAAGCCTACCCAATGAAGAGTATAGCGTTAATGTAGTCGGTATGTAGTCTATACTTATATCAAGAGCATACCATGAAAGGTGAAAAAAAATGAAAGTCAGTATTAATAGCATTCAAGTTTTTAAACAAGTATAATTCTCATCCAAGCAAAACAAGATTCATAGCTATATCTTAAATTCAGCATGTCTCCTGGGAAGAGAATGTCAGTGTCATGGACTTAATGGAACTGAGCCTTAGGCTCTGTATTTGCTCTCATGACATTAAAGATTTAATTGTTTTTAAATCTTCATGGTATGTAGAGCTAGATTTATAACTTAACTTATCAAGCATGCTTAATTTTTTTTTGGATAGTGGGAACACAGAATGGAGATTAATAAGTTGAACAATAGTCAAGATCATTTTGCAAGGTTGTTCCCAAATTTATGCTGTTTTGGTACTCTGTAGAAATACTCCCTTCTGTTTAAGATTTATTGAGTTGGATCACTTAATTGTATCTTAAAGTTATAGCTTCAAATTCGTATTTCCTTCCATTTCAATGTAATAAAAATGTGGGCTTAGTGAAATAGTAACATTATTTATTATATGTACTAACAAATGAAATCAAGCTTTCTATTTGAGTTTTTGGTTTTAGAAATCTTTTTCCTCAAATTTCTGAATAGTCTTCATCTCTTTTTATAATGCCTTGTTCAGTCTTAAGAAGTGCCCTAATATTCCCTTTTTGAACTGTTTTTTTCTAAGATGGGGATCATTTGAAATTATCTATAGAAAATGGTTTGAAACAAATTACAAAGCATTATTGAGTCTGAACTTCTGGGCCAACTCAGTCGCTGGAAATTTTTTTTAGAGGTTTATTTGAGGTGAAGGTTTAGTGATTTTTCTAGCTTCAGCCACTATCAGATAAATGATGGAAGAATTCCAAGGTCTTTGCTAGTGAACTGTGTAAAGAGTACCAGTCTTACTTGAGCAGTGAAGTAAGGAGTTTGGATCTCAAAGGGAGCAAATGAAAAACTATCATGACATTAAAGTGGTCAGTAATGCGATGAGACTAGGAGTTCAGATTTCGTATCTACACCCCAAAGATATGATGAATTATGGCTCACCTTAGTTCCTGGCCCAGATTAAAAAGCATGGTTCTGCAAATATATGTGGGTAAATATTTTTATCATTAATTGCTACTATTTGTTAAACACTTGACACTGATTTTATTTTATTTATATCTTATTTAAACTTCACATTAAGCGTGTGAGATATATAATAATATCTACATCTTACAGAAAATATAAAGGATATATTGCATTAAACCCACATATATTAGAATTTGGGTAGATTGTTTGAAAAGACAAAATACTCATCAAGGAAATGTGACATCCACATGCCTTACAAAGGATGATATAAGATATTTAAAGTATCTAAACAGAGTGTAGACAATTTTGACAGGACTTTGATATTTGTCATTTTTTTTTCTTTTTTTTTTGTTTTATTGAATCATAGCTGTGTACATTAGTTCAATCATGGGGTACTTTGTGTGGGCTTCACATGCAATCTGAGATATTTTTATCAACCTGATTAACGTAACATTCATGAGATTTTCTCGTTTACTATGTGAAAACATTTTTGATCCGTATTTAGAATCACATGTGTGGTACATATTCTGTTTATTTCTTAAAATGACATTAGCTATTCAGGATATTTTCTGGTTCCATATGAAACAAA
>CAUYON010053649.1:0-25451 GCA_963573935.1 Arctocebus calabarensis | reverse complement strand
CCTTGCTCTTTCCATTCAAAGTTCTGTGTGACTGTGTCCATGGTCAGGTGGAGACAGAGGAGAGGGGACATGCAATCAGGAGCAAAATCACAGTGGTTCTGCCCCATGCCCTCAGGAATAGGAGGCTGGCCTACCTGATCTGGGTGAGAGAGGCCTTGGGAAAAGCTTTGATAATTTGGTGATGCCTGAAAGCTCAGCTCTTAATTGGGGTGAGAGAGGAAAAGTCAACCAGCAAGCCAGTTGGCCCTATATGTATTCCCACCATCCTTCCTCTCCTATACAAAGGATGGTGGGGGTCCATGGAGGGCAGTCTGTCTTGTTCAGTTCAAGGTGTTCTAGAATTGGGGGTTGCTCTGCCAGAAAGACCTCCCTCCTACCCTCACCCAAAACAAGCTGGCCCTTTCTTAGGGAAAGGCTGAGACCACTTGCCTTACTGAAATAACAGAGCAGAGTGCAGGGGCTGTCCTGGGAGTCCACCAGGGGCCTTCTCAGACATTGGGCCCCATAGCACCTCTTCACAGCTCCATAAGAGAGCCCCTAGAAGGATGACCTCTTGCAAGGTGTTCCTCAACCTCTTTTGGCCTAAAAGTCTTTTTTCCTCATGGTGTCTTGCAGGACTCAAATTCTAGGGACACATTGTGAAAAGCGTGGCCTTCATACTTCTTAACTATGGCTAAATCTGGCACAAATTTTTCTAAATTTTTCCTGTAGAAATGTGAAGCCTTGGCAACGGAAGTTCAGTTTTGACATCTGTAAAATGGATATCATGCATTATACCCACATAAGTGGTGGCTGCAGGGATAAAGGAAAATATTTCATGAAACACACCGGCCCAAGTTGCCTACAGCTCTCTGGAAATTAACTAGGCACCACCTTTTGTTTGCCCCTTACACGTTGATCTTACTTATTTATTTACATATTCAACAATTATTTACTAACTGACAGACAACTGATGCTATTCACTTGGGGATATGAATGCTAAGTGGAGGCTGAGCTAAAGTTGTCTGATACTCTCCAGGTGATAAATCCCAGCCCAGAATCAAAATCCTGGCTGGTCTGAGTGCAAATCCAGGTATTCTCCAACTAGCATGGTCTTCTATAGGACCTGCACAGGTTCTGTGAGGGACACAGCAAAGGAAGTCAGAAGCCCCAGCAGCCCTGCTGGCACGAGGTCTGGACTCCATGGAGATATGAAATTGGCCATGGACCAGAGCACCTGTGATGGACCAGGCCAAGTGGATAGATGGGTTTCAAAAGGGAGGAAAATGTGAGTAATGAAGGCTGACCGTGGAGCAGGCCAGCAGGTAGGAGGAGGTAAGGCTGGCACCTCCAGCTTAGCCCACATTATCAAGGACCTGTGTATAGGGCTGGGTGCTGCAAGCACATGGGGGCTTGCTGGAGCTCCAACTGGTGTCTGTGCAGAGAGACTTATCTAAGACTGTAGGGAGACCCTTTATACACTGCTAGTTGGACTGTAAAATGGTGCAACCACTTTGGAAAACAGTCTGCAGTTCCTCGAACAATTTAACACAGAGTTAACATATACCCCAGCAATTCCACTTTTAGGTACACACCCAAGAGAAACGAAAACATATGTCCACAAAAAGATGTACATCAATGTTCATAGCCACATTATTCATAATAGCCAAAAGGTAGAAACAATTCAAATGTCAATCAGCTAATAAATGCATAATAAAATGAGGTCTATCCAAACAATTGAATAGGATTAGGCCGTTGAAAAATGAAGTACCAATAGTACCAATGAAGTACCAATACGTATAAACTGTGAAAACATTATGCTAAGTGAAGGAAGCCAACTACAAACAAACCCAAAGATTATATAATTCCATCCATACAAAAAGTTCAGATTAGGGAAATCTGTACACATTGAAAGTGATTGCCAGGGGTTGGCAGGTGGGAAGACGTAGAGGGGCACAGATGAAGGGTTTCTTGCAGAAGTGGTGAAAATGTCCTAGAATTGACTATGGTGAGACTTGTACCTGTCTGAGAATACACTAAATGCCATTGAATTGCACACTTTTAGTGGGTGAATTGCCTGATATGGGAATTATATCACAATAGAGAGGTTTAAGGGAATAGCCTGGAGGCATCAATTATTTTATATCTTAGCTTGGTTAACCCTGACCTCACACAGGGTGATGTATTAGGTTTCCCACTTTGCAAAAGAAAACAAAGACGATTCAGAGAGGGTAAGCAATGTGTCCAAGGTCCGAGCTAGTGAATAGTCAGTGCAGGAGTCCAGGCTAGCCCAAAGTCCAAACTTGTCCCAGGATGGTCATTTCAATTTTAGGAGGCTACTAGATCCTGCCTTCTCCCCATTCGTTGAAGGCCGAGCTTAGAGGGGGCTTCCCTGTCCCCTACACAACCCCCTCAGCCCTCCGTCTCTTAGTCTCCCATGTCTCTGCCCACCCTCCCACCAGCATTCCCCACCACCGGTGACCCAGCCCTTGATCTTTAAAGATAATTTCCACTGCAAATACAGCCGAACCTCCATAGCTGACCACCTCCTTACATTGACCCCCTCCTTAAGTTGACTAATTTTCATAGAGCAGACATGCACCACTGCACGTGTCGGTATAGTAGGCCTAGTTCCTAATGGCCACCTCCATATGTTGACAGTTTGTTACAGTCTCTTAGGTGGTCAACTTATAGTAGAATATGGGTTCTACTATAGTTAGGGCAAGATATAGAGAGCTTTTGTTCACTGGGGGCTAGTCTGAGGCAGCTTCCCCACTGTGCACGTGTTTGACAGTCCAGTTCGTCTGAGAGTGCGCTGAGCTCTCTTGGCCATGGGTGCTTCCCAGAGCCCCCATGCTACAAGTCCTTAAATGCCCCAGCATCATTCAAGTACCATGGGTGGTACTTCCAGGTACTCTCCTGTGTCAAGTGGCACTCAGATAGGGGTGCTAGACAAGACATCCCCTCCCATAGTGGACACTGGTCACTCAGACTTGTCCTTTGCTTAGTGGGTAAGAACACAGCTTTGGTAGCAGCCTTTGGAAATCAGCACCACAGTTTACCAGCAGCACCACCTTGAGCAAATCAGCTCACATCCCCCACTGAGCCCATTTCTTTAACTGGAAAGTGGGGATGATAAGGGTAACTTCAAGATTATGGAAGACAGTTTTGTAAAGGGCTGAGTGCTTAGACTGATGCATTGTAAGAACTTAAGAAATGTTACCTGCTGCTACTTCTTCCTCTTCCTCCTACACCTCCTCTTTCTTCTCATTTTTCATTATTTTGCAGAAAACAAAAATATTCACTACATATCCATCACACTTTTACTCTATTGCAAATCATTCATACTCTTCAGACAACCCCACACCATAGGCTTTCTAAGTACCTCATTGGAAAGAGGAAACTCAGGCTCAGAGTAGGACAGTTGACTGCCCGAAGTCCTGAGTCCCCACCACTTACTATGGATTGCCAACCTGGGAGCCCAAGCTTGTTCACTAACATCCTTGCCAGTCCTCTTCTTCCCCAAACGTGATCATAATAAGCCCAATTTAGAAGTATCCATGGTACAAAAACATTCACTCATTCTTAAATTCTGAATTGTCAGTAAAGGTTTGGGGGCTGCTAAAATCAGAACTGTCAGCACATTCCCTGGGTAGGAGAAGTCAGCCCCCACAGATGACACAGCTAATCCTGTCACCACCTTGTACCCCACCCACCTCCACCTCACCCAGGAGGCCTGGCTAGGTCAGGAAGACACAGGCCAGGGTCTCAGAGGCCCCAGGCAGGAGGATCATCCACATTGGAAAGATTTTCCAGGCAAGACGGCCATGGGCCTTGGAGCTGACCAAGTGCCCCTCCCTGGTCTCCACTCCTCAAGAATGCATTTTTGAGGACTGGCCAGGACAAGGTTAGAAGGAGCCCTGCCAGTTCCCCTGTGGGATTTGGGCACGCAATGGAAAGAAAGCTTTCAGGCCCTGGAGGGCAGAGGTGGGAACCTCTCACTTGTCAAGAAGATTCCCAGCACCAAACCGGGCAGTGTGTTGTACAGGTGTGTTGTTTAGGCAGTGGGCCAGCTCCATCCTTCCAGCAGGGCCAAGCCCTGAGGACAAGGATTCTAAAAGGGGACAGGAGAACATCCCAGAACAGACAGCAATCATGCAATTTGGAAGTTGAGAGAACTTACTTAAACTTAGCTCTACCACTCCTAAGATTCCACCTCCTCCTCGGGAGCAAGGGATCAGCGACATTCACCCCCTTCCACTCACCCCTGAGCTTTTTGTTGGGACGTGAGAACACTCGTTCATTCGCCAGCCTGTCCTTGACATTGTGCCTTGTGCTGGTGGAATTTGTCCTGCACTCACTCGGTCACACAAAGTATATTTTAAAAACCCCTCCTCTATGTCCAGCTCACATTCCCCTCAGTCTGCATTCCCCTGGCTCACCCATTCCCTCCTCCCCTCCTTTCCAGCACTCACTGGAATGCCCATGCCCAGTACAACTTTCACTTTCTCTCAGTGTAGCCTCAACCCAGTCGTTCACTCATGCATTTACTCCCTTTTCCACTCATTCCACACCTTGTTAAATACCCGAATAATTTAGGTAAATGCATCTTTTAGCCTGGAATTTCCTTATGAATGAATCCATTCCAAACTAAGGGAAAATTAGAACTATAGTTTATTTTATGAGGATGGGTGAATTTTCTTTTTTCTTAGGATGGGTGAATTTTGAACTCTCATAAATTTTGGCTTTAAGTAGGCTTGTCATAGCCAACCTTCTGCTGCAGTTACCCCATGACACAGTGACCCTGGATGGCCACCTTCTCTTTCCAAACAGGGATCCGCATAGGAAATTCTACCAGAACTAGAAACCAACTTAGAGGTTTCCCTTTTACAGGTACAACTTCTATGAAGACACAGAGAGGACCACCTGTCTCAGGAAGGAGAAGTGTTTCCCCAGAGCAGCGTAATGGTTGCCACAAATGGGAGCAAACGTGATCTTCCTATCTTAAAAAATTAAAATGATAAAAACATATTTTTAGTAAAATAAAAAACAACCCCATGCACCACCTGTATCTGAGTCAGCGTGCCCTATTTTAAAGTCAGTATGGCCTGCAGGCCCAAGCAGCCAATTCTATAAACACAGACAAGCTGCAAAGTCAAAAGGCCAGACCATCCAGATCTGCCACCCTTTCCACATGATAAATTATGTACACACCTTTGGATGGATACACCCAGAGGCCCACAGTCCTATCTGAGCAAAATGTGGATCCATTCTCAAGAGTCAACCTGGGGTCCCACTCTCCCTGCTGTCTGCCCCTCCCTTCCTGCTCTCTCCTTTGGGCATACCAGGTGTGCCCTGTCACGGATTGCCCAACTGGCCCCTCCATCCTAGAGGAGGCTGGGCTTTGGTGGTGGGAAGCAGTCACTGGGCCTTTGACAGACAGCAGTGGAAATAAGCCTGTCTCCAGGGGACAGGCATTTTATTTGAGTTTCAGGGGCTTCTTCCCAGCTTCTTTCCTGGGAGGCCAATCTAGTCATGCCCTGTGTCCCCACCCTCTCATTCCTCCCCACCCCTTTTTGTACCTCCATAGGGCCCTCCACAGGGCATTTGGCTCAATATATGAAAACCAAGTTTCAGCCGAAGAGCAACAGAAAGCAACCAAGTTTTCTCCCATTTTGGAAGCCTCTGTTCTGTGATTTCAAGATGAAATCAGAAGGGTGGCCATGTCTCCAGCCAGCTCCTGATAACTCAGAAAGATGGTTGCCAGCCATTTAAAAGAAGACACAGCATCTTTAATAAATTGAATCCACATCTGATTACAGAGGAAGAAAGCTCTCTCTCTTCTCTCTCACTCTCTCTCTTTTCATCTTACAAGACTGGAATATAGCAATAACTGTTCCATCTGATTTAAAAAAAAAAATAAATAAGATTTGCTAAAGGTCAGTGTATCTCCTGGCCACATATGCAGCAACATTCAAATTTCTCTGGCCCAGGAATAAAAAGATTCTATCATTAAAAATAAAAGAATAAGGACATCTCTCAAGCCCATGGGGGATTTTAGAAAGAGGAGACATTTCGTTATCAACCAGCAATCACGGGATTTTTAAGCAGTATCTCTAATCTGCCTCCCCCCTCACCCCTCACAACCCATCCACCCCCAACTCCCCTCACACCCTCCCCTTCTTTTCACATCAAGGTCTTTTTATCTTCCAATTTTGCATCTAAAGATGAGGTGAATACCATTAGCTCAATTCAACCTCAAGTGTAGTCAGATGGGCCTGTGATTTCTGAAAAGCGCTGTCTAAGGTCACATTAAAATGTATAAGAGCATTTCGATTCCTGAGAAGGGGGCTTATTATCCACCCGTGGTGTAAAAGAGGAATGTCAGTGGCCACAGACTTGGGTGAAAACAAAAGAGATACCAGAATTCCAGTCTTTTGTCAGCAAGCTTCTCTGGTTTCATTTCAGGGCTCTCCCGCCAACCCTGTAGATACCTCTGCAAACGTAGGCCTCTTGCAAAAAAAAAAAAAAAGAAGAAGAAGAAGGGAGAAAAAACACACTGAAAAAAAAACAAGTTTAACTGGCTTCCCCTGCTCCTCCTAACCCTCCTTAGTTTTTCATTTAACCCTTTCAGCTGGACTCTGCTATGCCTACCTTTTCCAAATTATAAATGGTAATTTCCTTGAGAGAGAAAATGTGGTTTATGTAGTAGTCTTGTTGCTCATTTTGCTATTGGCGGTGGTGACGGTGGTCTATCCTTTCAGTAGACAGAAGTCAGCATGCAGTCAGAAAAGTGTGAACTTTAGAATCAGACCTACCAGTGTAGGAAGCCCAGTTTTGCCACTACCAAGTGATGCAACCCTGGGCACTCACCCATTCATCTAGTCCACAAATGTCCAATAAGCATCAACTATCTGCCAGTCCCGATGCTCAGTTTCAGGAATGCATAGCTGAACAAGGCAGGAGGAGTTCCTGAGAGTACGTGTTCTCACGGGGTGGGGGGAGACGCTGCTCTACGGAGAGGGAAATCCACAGGCAGGTGGAGATGATAATTATTCCTGAGGAGGTAGAGTGCTGTAAAAGAGGTAACCTGAAGAAGGCCAACTTCAGGCAGGGCAATCGAGAAAGGTCTTTCTGAGGAAAAGATATTTGAAAGTTGAAACGAAGCCAACAATTCAAAAGGCTCAGGGAAAAGCATCTCAAGCTCTGGGTATGGCAAGTGCAAGGGCATGTGTCATTGGCATATCATTGGCATCCGTTATCTTGCCCATCCAGCATCTCCCCCCTGCTATAGTCTTGGTGGGGTAATTAGTCAGGGTTCCCCACCCCACCCAGCATAGAAAAGGGTACATGACCCAAGACAGGTGCATCAGACACTCACAGGGGGGAGAGGGTGTCCAGTGGAGGAATAGAGAGGTGGAGAACAGTCTGATCTGGGGCAGCCCATTGGTGGTATTCAATGAGAAGGCTGTTTGGTCCTGCTTCTTAAAAATTGTCCTGCCCGCAATTTTCCTAATTCCTTGCTGTCTCTGACTTCAGTTCTTCAACTTTCCTTTAGATTCTGTGAACCACCCCTCAGCCATCTAATAAATGCCCTTTTTGCTCAAGTTAGCATTTGATATATGACTTGAAAACAAGGAACTGTAACAGACATGGAAATCAATGCAAGGAGTGAGCCTTCAGGTAAAAGAACCTCAGAAAGATGGGGACTATACTGAAGTGGCCTTGTAGGCAAGAGAAAGTAAAGATAATGAGACTCTGATTTATACCCACGGTGAGAACCTAACAGTGGATGGCACACAGAGGTGAAATGGTTCATTAACTTATCACCTATAGCTCCCTCACAGAAAAGTCAGTAGGGTGAAGGTCTGACATGAAACTGACTGCATTGCAAATGGTTTTCATTATGGACAGAGAGATAGAACGACAGCTGTGAGTGAATGCTCATTGTGTGTGTATGAGCATACATCTATTTTCCAGTTCTGTCTATTGAAGGGAACTGAGAGTGATGACACTCCACCAACAGTGAGCTCATTTAGCACTCAGATCTTGGTTTCTAACCATTGCCCACTAACAGGAACAAGTTCTCCTTAGAGAAATGTGTGACTCCAGGGGTGCAACAGAGAAAGTACAAGATGCTCCAGGAATAATTTGCAGTAGAAAGTAAGGAAGTGCTCAAGGAATAACGGGACCATGTAACAAGAGCAGGCAGACAACTTGAAGAGGCACTCTTTGGCCAATTTGGAATTAAATGATTTCAAAATTAATTTTATTCTACTATAGCTTATATACAACAAAATGCACCCATTTTAATTACAATTCAATGAGTTTTGACAAAGTGTATCCAGTTGATACCCCAACAATACAAGGATTAGGTATGCTGTGTACAAATTTTGACTTCCCCAAAATGTAACTATTAACAGTCTCCTGTTGACCATAAGCTTCACTGATAACATAAACAGTCGATTAATACATATTTTGTATGTTATACACATATGTAGTACATACTCTATTCTTACAATACAGTCAGAAGAAAAAAGAAAATCATAAGGAAGAGAAAATACATTTGAAGTATATACTGCAGGTATTGACATCATAAGTTTACACTGTTTGCAAGATGAATCATCTGAAATAGCAGGCGACTGGGCTGCAGACTTTTACCTACCTCAAATATCAAGCAATTCAACTTTTTCTTCTAATGTCATGACTTTTCTGTGCTTCTTGGGAGCACTTCCAGCATCACATATGGCACTTTGTATGAGTCCCTGATGTTATTCAAGGTTTAGAGTATTGCACTAAACACGATGAAAAATACACAAGAATCACAACCAAGACAGATCACTTTACCGCAATATGCAATTTGTTGGGGAGACAAACTGCTCACATGGAGATAATTAGCATCACACAGCATTCTACACAGATACTTGCAACACTTGAGCTCACGGCCATAGCAACAGAAGGTGGCTATGAAATTATTACAGTAGTACAGTATGTGTTACTGTAATTTTATGCAGTTATCATTTAAAATTACATCTTTACCTTTGTTTGCATTTCTCAAGACTTCTCAAATGCCATGATGTATAGTCTATAAGGGTTTGCATACGTTTTGATAAATTTTAACTTTTTATAATAGATCTGTGTATCTTTTGTGGTAGCAAATGATGAAATAGACTAATATTGACATATATTTTTATGCATTTATGACATATCCCACCATAATTTCTCCAATATTTCTTGAATATACAGTTCATCTATATGTTTTTTTGAACTGCCAAAAATTTCCCAAATTTTTTCCAATATATTCATTGAAGAAAATCTGCATATAAGTGGACCCACATAGTTCTAACCTGTATTGTTCAAGGGTCAACTGTACAACTGGATGACCAGCACTAATCAGGCTACAAAACATTTTCATTGCCACCAAATTTATTGCAGACCCTTTCCTAACCAGTCACTCTTCCTCAGAAGCAACCACTGATCTGATTTGTGTTAGTATAGGTTAGTTTTTCCTTTTCTAGACCTTCATATAATGGAATCATATAGTATCTACGAGTTTAACATCCCTAATCGGAAAATTCAAAATCCAAAATGCTCCAAATTTGAAACTTTTTGCGCACCAAAATGATGTCACAAGTGAAAAATTCCACATGTGAGTACTTAACTAAACAAACTTTGTTTTATGCATAAAATATACATTTTTTGAGACAAAGTCTCACTCAGTTGTCCTAGGCTAGCATGCAGTAGTCTAGCTCACAGAAACCTCAACTCCTGGGTTCAATCAATCCTTCTGCCTTAGCCTCCCAAGTAGCTGGGACTACAGGTGCCCACCATAACGCCTGGCTAAATTTTTCTATTTTTTAGAGGCAGGGTCTCACGTTTGCTCAGGCTCGTCTCCTGAGCTCAAGGGATCTGCCCACCTCAGCCTCAGAGTGCTAGGATTACAGGCATGAGACGCTATACCGGGCCTATGTATAAAAATATTTAAAATAATTGTATAAAAAAATTTAAAATTATAAAATATTTAAAATAATTGTATAAAAAAATTTAAAATTATAAAATATTTAAAATACAATTGTCTTCAAGCTATGTATATAAGGTGCATAAGTGAATTCTATGTTACGACTTGAGTCCCATCCCCAAGATATTCATTATGTATATGCAAATACTTCAAAATCCAAACTCTAAAACACAGCTGGTTCCAAATATTTCAGATAAAGGGATACTGAACCTGTATTCCTTGGTGTCTGCCTTTTCTGGTTAAGGAAGTTTCTGAGATCCATCCATATGACTGTGTATATCAGGAATTTATTCATTTTTAGTGCTGAGTCATTTTCCAATCTATAAAAAATAGAGTCTATTCACCCATTGATAGACATTTACATTGTTTCTGATTTCTGGAATTATGAATAAAGCTTGCTTAAATACTCATATATGTGTTTGTGTGGCTATATATGTTAATTTCTCTAAGGTAATAGCTAGGAGTAGAAATACTCAGTCTTATAATAAGGCTATGTTTAACTTTACAAGGCATTTTTGCAGTTTTCCAAAATGATTGTAGCATTCCACATTCCCACTGGCGATGTAGAGTCCCAGTTGCTCTGTACCTCAGCAGTATGTGCTGTGTTTAGCCTTTTAAATATTAACCATTCTAGAATGTATATAGTGGATCTCATTTTCATTTGAGTTTCCTAATGGCTAACTGTGTTAAACATCTTTTCATTATCTTACTGGGCATTCGTATACATTTTTTAAATAGTACATGCTCAAATTTTTGCCTGTTAATCTATAGGAATAGACATATGGATTAATGGAACATAACCACACATATGATTAATTCATTTTAATAATATTTTGTTTGCCTTATTATTAAATTTTAAGAATCTTTTTGAATATAATTTTTTTTCTTGCCAGATATAAGTGTTGCAAATATTCCTTCTAGTTGTAATATGTGTTTTTTCTTCACGGCATCTTTTGAAGAACAAAAGTTTTTAATGTTGTTGAAAGCAATTTCATGAAATTTTCTTTTATGGTTAGTGTTGCTTGCATGTTTAGTAGCCACTGCCTACTCTAAGGTAGGAAATATATTCTCCTGTGTTTTCTTCAGAAGTTTCATAATTTAAATCGTTATGCTAAAGCACATGATGTATTTAGAGTACACTTTTGTGAGTGATGTGAAGTTGAGTCAAGCTTTATTTTTTTTCCTTGTGGATACACAGTTGTCCAGAATCATTTGCTGAAGAGATTACTGTTCTCTCATGAAATTACCTTCTCCTCCTATAGAGTAGAATTCATCCTATATGTGTGGTTATGTTCCATTAATCTATATGTTTATTCTTACACTGTCTTGAATATTGTGGTTTTGATGTATTGTAAATGTTGACATTAGATAGTTTAGGTCCTCTAGATTTGCTGTCCTTTTAAAAAATTATTTTGACTACACTAGGTCCTTCATGTTTCTATATAAATTTTACAATCATGGGAATGCAAACTAGTACATTCCTTTTGGAAAGATATTTGGAGAATACTTAGAGATCTGTGCACCTTTTAATCTGAGAAACAACTCCAGGAGGTGGGAGAGGCCTTACCGTCCTTTATGTAACTGACAATACTGAGGGTAACACAGAACCAAGGGACATCCAAGGTCACCCTGCAGGGTAGGGGAAGTGAGGCAGTGGGCAAGCAGATGTCCTTTTCCAGCCATGCACACACTAGAATCAGCATGGATATTGAGAAAGGTTGTAGCAGGAAATGAATTAGCTGGTGCCCGGAGAAGAGTCTGTAGGAATCCATGTAAGGGGCGAGGCCAGGAGGTGCCTAACCAGCAAGCATGAAAAAGAAAGAAAGATTCTCCCTGATTTCCAAACTGGGAGACATGTTCTCAGCAGTAGAACGATACAAAACATAAAATGAGTGGCCTTATGAGAAAACGCAAACTGACACAATTTAGTCGAAAGCTGGATAAACACATTTCTGTGATGCTGACTTTGGTTGGTGATTTGAATAAAAAGCAAGTTCTGTGATCTCTTTCTACTCTAAATAACTTAATGATTTTATGATCCCTGGGATATTTACTTTTTAAAACCGGCCTCTCCTGTCACATTTAGTTAGTTTTGTGTTAGCTGCTGGACCATGAAACCTATTTACTTTATGGAAGAAGGTGGCTTACTCCATGCAATTCTAGCCACAAAACAATAACATTAAAGTTTAATCCCACTTTAGCAATACAAATTTTACCAACCAGAAAAATAATGGGCAAATTACAATTGAGTTAAAAGAAAAAAAAAAAGTGGCATTTGCTGTGAGAAACAAGAAAACCGGGGGTAGGAGGACTTTTCATTCTAACGACCCCTTTACTGTTCGGCTGTTCAAATTTTTCCCTTCAAGGAGAAAGAGATATCACCTTTACATAGGTAAATCAAATAAATTCTAGCTGGATTGAAACTAGGTAAGAAAGAGAAGAGATTTGAATGTGAACTTTCTGGATTGACAGTCCCTCAACCAGTATAGGCTCTCACTACCCCACAAGTAGGAATAGTGGTTACACCACGCAGCCAAAAGAAGCTAGTGTTGGGATTAAGCTTGGCTGTGCTTTTTAGGAGTGCTGTGGGCTTGAGCAAATCACTTCACTCATTTCTGTATCTACAAGTATCCAACAGACATCAGCTGTGCAACTCTCCTATCGCAGATGCAATAATAAATTCTGGGGCACGGAGATGAATGGGGTACGGAGATGAAGAGGAGTTTTGTGAAAGAACACGCAGTGTGTAAGATGCTACACATCTGGAAGCAAGTTCAGGCCCTAAAAGCATTGGAGGTGTTAGGACAGGTAACTTGGACGTGGTGGAGAGAAAGATGAGGAAAAATCAGGCTGCTCTACAGAGGGGAGGCTCTGAAAAGGCCATCCTTGATGAAAGTCACATTCACAGCAGTGATCCCAGTGGTCTATGCATTCATTTGTGTGGGAGGAGGGGGGAGAGCAGTGCCACGCCAGGCACAGAAAACTCCATGACTGACCACGGAATTCAAACCCAGTAAGCACTTCCCTGTGGCAGAGACATCCAATGGAGATTCACGGCAGCAGAAAAGCCAGGGGTGGGAAAGCTCTTTTAAGCATAAGGCTAAACCACAAACAACGAAAAAAGAATTCGTCTAAATTTACAATAAGAGTTGAATAGCAAAGGCAAGATACAAACACGGTATTGGCCAATGGGATACAGCATTGAGACAGAGACATACAAGAAAGCAGGGGGGTTACAATTGGTAGAAACTGATAAAAGATGAGCAAAAGCACTTAAAAATGGGTGGAAGACAATTTACAAAAGACATAATAACATCTCCTGTATAAGTATGCAAAAATGTTCAAGTTCTCACTAGTAAACAAGAAATAAAAGTTAAAGTAGTAACATACTAATATTATTCATGGATCAGATTGGCAAGGGTGGTCATTTTAAAACTGTATCAGCTGGAATGTAAGAAAATTGCATGCTCAAAAGAAGAAGCATAGTATTGTCAATGTCAAGTAAGAATACTTCTGGGGTGATTTGACAATATCTAGCAAAAAACTTTTACCTAGACTAGTAAGTCCTTCTAGAATTGAAGCTTAGTTGACAAATCAAACTAATGCGGAAAGCTCTATTTTATACAAACACACACACATACTCACCCACACACAGAGCGCCAAAAACGTGTACACATATTAAGAGAGGCAAAAACTGTACTACAATTTTTATAATATGTATGGGCAACAAAAGATGAATAAAAGCCATGTTGAGCATCTCTTATAATTATAGGAGACAAATATGACTGAGTATTACAAATTTAATAATTTTTTTTCTTTCTTAACACATGTATACATTTTTTTGATACCCTCAGTATTTAGATAGAGCATTATTTATGGGAGCCAAAAAATGACAACTAGTGAAATATCCAGGAGGAAGTTACTGAATTGATTATTTTATTATCATATATTTACTGCATGAAAACATTAAAAAATTTAAATGATGACACTGGGTTTTGTTTTTGATAAAGAAAATAGTCAAAACAAAATGTTAGCTGAGTAAAGATGGTTATTGACAGTATCTATTTTTATAAGGGAAAAATTGATGCTAAAAAAAAAGATGGCAGATGAGACTACCATTACATTTTTTACTTATTTCCTTCTTTTTTGGTGTCCATAGTTCTCTATTTTGAAGAAGATTAGAATCTCTGGAAAATTTCATGAGTGGAAAGCAGTCAACCACAGTGATATCCATTAATTTGGGTACCTTACAAATAAGTGTCATGTTCTGAAATAACGTTTTGACCTTCCTATCTTCCTATCTCTATCAAAGAATACACAAATCTGGAAATATAGTAACTACAGATTTTTCTTTTTGAAGAGAGCAGGGAGATAAAATTAACATTGCCAAAAGGAAAACAAATTATCCAGTTACTTATGCTAAAGCTTTATCCAGGTAAAATTAAATAGATAGAAAAATTCAATAGTTGTAGCTAGATTTTCAATACTAATACAGTCAAAACCAAATAACATTAACTCCATTTTAAAAAAATGAACTCTAAATAATTCTAAATAATGTAGCATTCTAAAACTGAGAATTATCAGAAACACACACACACACATATAATCACATTTCCAAGAACTAAAATGGAGCATGAAACTATATATAATGGATCTCTCATACATTGCTGATGAAAGCATAATTTGGTCAAAACATCTTGAAAAACTGTTTGCTAAAACTAGAATTACATATATATAGTATCCTCTGATCCAGCAATTTTATTCTCAGATATATAACTCCCCCAAATATATTCATATTCATCAAAAGATATAATCAATAATGTTAATAGCAATAGATGCAATACAAAAAAACTTTAATATAATGACCTGATGAGAACCATCACCACACATAATAACGTGGATGGATTTCATGATTATGACCAACAAAAGAAGTTACCTTGGATGGCATGGTATGCCACAGGAGTCCCTGCTTTAACATGAAGTCTTCATTATTCCAGCTTCCAGGACTGTCACCTGGTGAAGGTTCATGCCTGAACTCCTCTGCCACAGGGAGAACCCTCGTTCAGTGAATGTTTGACAAGGGTCTGTCCCTTCAATATGGGACATCCCTGAAAGACTATCCTCACCGCAGAGCACCTCCTGGGTTTGGCTGAGGCTGATGCTGTAGGTGCATCTTAGTTCAAATTCTCTAAATTTCTTCTCTCACATTTGGAGATAGAATCATTTGGAATCATGGAGATTGTGTTGTCAAGAGGGCTTCCCAGTAAACTATTGTGCCACTCACTCAGTTTCAAAGCGTGTTTCCTGGTAAACTCAAGCCAAATGGGTTGGTTCCAGGAACAGCCAAGACCCACCACCTGTAGAGAACAGCCAGCCTTGAGATAAGATAATGGTGCAACTATTAAAGTTCTCGCTGATAGAAGACAATACATGGGGGTGCACCATAATATGGCTGTTTGCAAGGTTTGGGTAAAGTAACAGTCGTAACGATAAAAAAATCAGATGGCTCTTGCTGAGGGTACACTAGCAAGACAACACAAACTGAGGTCAGCAGTTTACAGCAAAGTAAAAATGCCAGAGGGACTCTGCTTCTGTTTCCTATGACTGTCGGGACCCCAAAGGACCGGTCTTGGTTGCCGCAGGAAGGAATCAGGAGTGACACGGATTAGAAGTACAAGCTCGCAGGAGGCAGGCTAACCTTAGTTGCAGGGTAGCCCCAAGCCCCTTCCGCAACAGCTATTTATTAAGGTTATACACAACAGGTGTGGAGAGTGACGGTAATTGACATAAACAGGGGTGGAGAGTGAAGGTAATTGACATGAACAGGTGTGGAGAGTTAAGGTAATTACATATGAGAGCTGCCTGCATAAGGATTGCCACGTGCTCTCCTCATGTGCTCTTTCCCCACAACCCTCATGAAGAACTACTAAGCATCAATATTGAACACATGCTTACTAGTGAGTGACCGACCTTATCTCATTCTGGAACACTGAGTTACTTGGGGGATTGCCCCCAAGTCAGGAAACGTCTCTAGGCTTGCTAGGAGACTGTCCTGTTCTCAACGTTTCCTTTTAATGTGATAAGAATTAGTAACTGTCCTTTGCAAGCATGGTGTCCAGTCCTCCACTTATGACTACATAACAAACCACCCCAAACTTAATGACTTAAAATAATGACCATTTTATTTATTATCTCACATGATTTGGGGGTTGACTGGGCTCAGCTAGGCAGCTTTCCCTCTCCATATGACATTGGCTGGAGTCATCTGAAGGCCCTGACGTCTGCAACATGCCCTGTGGGTCACTCTTGCAGCTGGCACTGGATTCCAGCTCTGGGGTAGGACATCAGTTTAGAATTTGGACTGGAGCACTCAGTTCTCCTTCATGTGACCTCTACATGTTACTTGGGCTCCTCCTCGAACAGTGGCTCAATTCCAAGAGGAGAAAGTTCTCAGAACTCTCATGGGCCCAGAAATCCGAGAGCATGACCCTCTGCTGTGTTCTATTGGTCAAAGACAGTCACAAGCCCTCTCCAGGTTCAATAAGTTCCATTTCTTGGTGAATATTCTTATACACGGAGTAGAATGAGTGGGACAAGGATATCCTTGTCTTACGAGACTAACTACCACAGTCTCCTTGGTAACACCTAAAGGGACTCCCAGTTTCTACGGTCAGTGAGCAGAAAAGGCTGCCGACGGTGCTCTGGCTTAATTACAAGGGAAACTGGGTGTTTAGGCCAGTCCTGGAAAGTCAGCTGCACAAAGGCCCGGTCCCAAGTTGGGAAGGAGAGACCCTGAGACTTGGGATGTGGATATCTTGAAAATTTTTACCTCTAGATTTCCCTGAACCTCCTAAACAAATGACATACTCCACTTCATTATAATTAGTGCCTCTATCTTGTATCACCATGATGCAGAAGCCTCTTGTTACAAGATAACAAGTGCCCCCATTAAGATATAGCCCACTTCCCCTCCAGCCGTCCAAACAGCTAGGGGTCAAGTAACAACACAGCCCAGCTGGCTAAGCGCTGGTTCTGCTAAGAACGAAGGAGGTCTATGCACGGAAAGAGCTGGGACGCCCAGCCAACACGCATGGCCGGAACTGAGAGGGTGCGCTCAAGTGGAATCCTGAGAGTCCCTGAAGTAAGGAGGAACATAAAGCTCAAAAAGGAAAAGCCTATTGATATGAGAACAACCACCTACAACACAGGATTTGACTTTCCAAAAGACAGGACCCCAGAAGACAGGGCTGATGAGCCGCTAAGATGGCCCTGGGATACATGGAGGAAGGTGCTCCCCGTCAAAGCAGAGAATAGAAAAAGAGATCCAAAGGTGCAGGGAAGTGAGTGTGGTACAGGACCCATGAAGGCCAAAAATCCCAGGAGGCCACCTGCACGGTCCTGGAGAACACAAGGTTTATCAAGGTCCTAAGAAATGCAGTAGCCTAACAGACACGGGCAACGCCCCCATGCTCAGGGCTGCTGTCCGCTACGGCCAGGGCTGATCAAGAGATGCTGTCCCAGGGCGGTATGCCTATGACGCTTCACAGGGGGCAGGAAGGCTGTGTCTGACACTCCGGTAATTCCCTGAGGCATTCTACATACTCCTCTGCCCATCTCTGTAGGCAGATAGTGATGCAACGTGAGAAGGGATTGGTATTCAGGAAGGCAGACCCTTCAGTTGTCCCCCTGGACAACTTTCCTAATGAGTATTTTCGCTCTAGACAAGCAGAGGTCTAACAGAGGATGAGAGTGATCTAGAATTGGCGGGACAGCAGGCGGATAATTCATGCCAGCTCAGCCCAGGGACCAGCTACTGCAGCCAGGGCTTTAGCACACTCTCCTCCCTCCAGCAAGTTTACCCAGGAAAACAGACCAACCAAAGTCCTGGAGAAACTCCTCCCCCAGAAGTTAATGAAGCGAGTGGAACCCTGAGACCTTGCAAGTGGACTGTGGCAGGTGCTGATTGTACCTCCCCAGCCCCACTTCAGACTGCAGTGGACACGGCCATGCCCCATGCCCATGTGAGCCCTGCAACAGCACTGGAGGAGGACTTTGGTTCAGCTACATCTCAATCCAGCTCCTCCTTCCAGGGAAACCTCCTTTCCTCAGTCCCCATGGGCGACATTGCCAGGAAGGCTTCCCAGTCAACTTCCTGCATGTAGATCTCTATCTCAAGGTTGATTCTCAGGAGGCTGATCTATGTCAGAAGCCAAACATGAAAGATAACTTACAGTATAATTGCATTTCCGTAAAGCTCCAAGACAGGCAGAAATGAAAACAGTGTTGGCTATCAGGATAGGGCTTTTCTTTGTAGGAAGACAATGGCTCAAAGGGAAGATAAGAGACCTTCTGAAAAACTGATAATGTTCTTTTTCAGATCTAGTGGCTACTGACATGAATGAGATCGCTCTGAAAATTCATTCAGCTGGGCCATTGTGATGACAACATTACTATACTTTATATATTCCGAACTTCATGAAAATGTTTTTTGGAAACCTACATTTCATAACCCTTCTTATCAGTTCAGAAATGATTTCACTTTTAAGGTGACATAGATCATCCATATAAATAGGAATTATCATCCTCCATCCTTAGGCTCTGAATCCAGCAGGCTAGGTGCAAGGTCAGACTGCGGCACTTGGTAACCGGGTGAAGCCCGTCAAACTTTCAGCTGCTAATCTAGCTTCTTCACTGAATAATGGCTACTAGGGTGGCACCTGTGGCTCAAAAGAGCAGGGCGCCAGCCCCATATTCTGGAGGTAGTGGGTTCAAACCCAGCCCAGGCCAAAACTTAAAAAAAAAAGAAAAAGAAAAAGAAAAATGGCTACTTAATAAGACAATCCATTTAAAGAACACACACAATCCTAAGAAAATAGACATCATCCAATAACGTGATAATTATCCGTATTAGGAAAATATGACAAAGATTATAGTAAATTGAAATTATGTGTAAGACATGTCCTGGAAGGTGATTTTCAAACTAAAGATGAGATTACTGTTTTATTTTACTCATAAAAAATAAATAAAAGCTACCTGATTTGGAGTGCACAGAGGAATTTTATTTTCATGATGTGTTGTATATAAATAAGTATGTCATTATGACATACATCTAGTTAGTTACAAGAACAGTGCTAAGAAATTCTTTCCCAGCACCATGAGAGCAGTCGACATGTTCATACTGTTGAAAAAACATGGACTATGAAATTTGATATTCTTATATTTGAATCCTTTGCCAATTACTAGCATGTCAATTTGCACAAGTTATTGCTTTTATTCTGTGGGTACAGCTTTTCATTTCTAAAATATGGAAGAGGATGTGCATTCTTTAGGATTCTTGATGATATTATATAAAACAGGATTGTGTTTAGAACATTGGGTCAATCAAAATATGTGTTTTCCACTTCTCTTTCTGCTTATAGCCAAGGACGTGTATCCACATAATGGTGCTAAAGTCAGAGAAACAATCTGTAATCAACAAATAGTTAATGAAAAAGATTTTAAATCAAGTACCATGTCTCATACTCTATCAGCCTTAGCACCCAGAGACTTGTATAAAATATTATTAATTAGTGATTTGGGGGTTTGAAATACTAATTATAGAAAAATGCAAAACCACAACTGTGACAAGAGTATCAAGATCTGGACAACTTTCCTAATTAGTATTTTGCGATTTGAGTCACGGAAGTTATTTAGCAAATGAGATTATATAACAATGTTTAATAAAATATAAGCTATGAAATATCACAGCTTTGCTAATATTTAAATTTATTTTATTATTTGCCTTATAAAATAAGCATTTAAAAATAAAATTATTTTAAATCAGAAAACTTGCCTGCAATCAAGAAGCTCCCAGATTTGTAAAATTCATTAGAACATAATTCTGCATAATTAATTGCCTTTTATGAAAGGATTAAATTTAAGTTTCTAAGAACAATTTTTTACTGTAAATGTGGTTCATCCAATTTCTACTGTTGAAAAAGCAGCTTTGTGGAATGTAAATGGTGAAGAGTTTTGCACTTCAGCTAATATAGGATCACGACTAAGGTCTATCATTTACTAACTTTGTGTTTTGGGCCAAATTTCTGTCTTTTCTGAATCTCCATTTTTAATATGTAAAAGGGGGTTGTCCCTTGCTGCAGAGGGTAACTGTGAAGAACAGAATCACTATCAAGAAGAACCTAACACACTGGAACACAGTGGGAGTTCAATCAAGTCCATTTATTCACATCACGACATGAGATTAGGATTTTACTGGCCAGTTTCTGAGAACAGATTTAGTTTAGTGTCTATAAAACTTGTCAGTCTTCCTTCTCTCTCTCCCTCTCATTTAATCACTTTGAGGTTTCACAGTAAGATAAAAACCTACAGTGCTCTTTATCATGCTTATGTTGTATCATACTATAGGCAAAGTAAAGTATTTCAATTCCAGCACTACTATCCTGGCAAGCATTCTAGCTAGAATATATTTTCTGCATTAGACCTAAATGTGTAGTGACATATATAATACATAGTGAAATTCTACAAAGATGCAGTGGCCTTTAAGAAAGAACAAAGTGTATATTCACACTTCATCATATACTCCTATCTTGTCATTCATTGCCAAGTATTCTGGCAACATTGTCCATCATGGATAAATTATAGTAATTTCCAATTCCATAGAAAGGTAGAGATGCACCTGGGCTCAGATCTACAGGGGAGGAGGCAAGAACACTAAGGAGGCCACCCTCCAACACCTAGAGATACTGGATCTGCCTGAAAATGGAGCTAAGTGAGAAGGGCAGAGAACATTCCATCACTGCCACTTCTCACGGCCAACTAACACAGCTGAAGTAATACGCAATGCTTCTTGAGGAGAGAAAAATGTGGAAGGAGACCCTCTCTGAAGTGCACAGGAAAAACCTAAAGCGGAGGCTGGAGAAGACATTGAGGGAATGTAACACCTCTGATAACCCAGCCTCAATTCCAAACAAGAGGTGTTACTAGAGATATGGTGACCTACGATACTTGGAGGTCATTACTTTGTAATGACAACAAAGTTCACACCAACCCATCTCCTAATTAGATGTAACTTAAACCCCTGCACTAAAGACCTAGCAAAAGGAAAGGTGGGCAGTGCCTGTGTCTCATCCAGTAGGGCGCCGGCCCCATATACCGAAGGTGGTGGGTTCAAACTCGGCCTCGGCCAAACTGCAAAAAAACAAAAAAATAGCCGGGCATTGTGGTGGGTGCCTGTAGTCCCAGCTACTCGGGAGGCTAAGGCAAGACAATCGCCTAAGCCCAGGAGTTGGAGGTTGCTGTGAGCTGTGTGACACCACGGCACTCTACTGAGGGTGATAAAGTGAGACTCTGTCTCTACAAAAAAAAATAATAAATAAGTAAATAAAAAGGATTACCTCAGTCTCTTGAACTATATACAAGACAGCCAATTTTAACAATAAAAAAATCAAGCAATATATATTTCACAGCCAGGAGCATGTTAAAAAGGCAAAATATACAAAAATAAAAAACATCAATACACAATAGATAAAGTAATCAGACTCAACTACAAATTATCTGCTAAATATATAAAATAACTATAATTAATATGTTAAAAGATCTAATGGAAAAGGAGGATATTGTACAAAATGAAATTGGAAAGTTCAACAGAGAGATGGAAACTATTAAAAAAATCAAATGAAAATGCTAGCATTTTAAAAAAACATAGTAACATAGATGAAGAATGCCTTTAACCACTACATTATGAGACTCAATATAGTTGAAGAATGAATAAAAGAAAATTGAGGATAGATCAATAGAAAATACTCAAACAAAAATACAGAGAGACAAATGTTGAAAGAAAAATACAACAGAGCATCTCATAAAGGGGGGTGGGATATCAAATGGTATGATTTATATGTAATTAGAAGGAGAGACAGGGAAGGAGAGGGAGTGAAAGAGACAATAAACAGAGCAGAACAAATAGTTGAAGAATAATGGCTGAGAATTATCCAAAACTGAAGACAGACACCGAACTACAGAGCCAAGAAACTCAGAGAATACAAGGCAACATAAAAAACAAAGAAAGGCAGGCAGATCACACTCAAACGGCTCAAAACCAAAGACAAGCAGGAAATCATGAAGGCAGCTACAGAAAATGTCACGTGAGAGGGGGAAAGACAAGAACCACAGCAGACCTGTAACTGAAAGGCAACAAGGTGCTGAGAGAGAGAAATGTCAACCTAGAAAACCATTTTTAAATGACTTTCAAAAATGAAGGAGAAGGAAAGAGAAAAACTGAGACAATTCATTGCCAGCAGACCTGCCCTATAAAAAATGGTAGCAGTTTTACAGACAGAAGGAATTATGACAGCAACCAGAAACTTGGATGTTACAAGGAATTGAAAACAAAAGAATTAAGGGTACTTAAAATAGAATAAATGAATATAAAATATAATTCTTTTTTCTTTTTTTTAATTGCTCTAAGGTATAACTATCTAACACTAAATGACAGCAATATATCAAATGTTTATAGCATATGTAAAAGTTAAATTTGTAAAAGTAATAGCATAAGTAATGGGAGGAAGAAATTTGGAATATATGATTGTGCAGTTCTTACATGACACCTGCAGGAGACAATGTCTGAAGGTTGGCTCTGATTAATTCAAGATGTATTCTGTAAATCATACATCAAATTATAAAAATTAACAAAATTGAATAAATAGTACCATAAGAGGTAAAATAAAATTCTTAAAAATGTTCAATTTATACAGGAAGGTAATAAAAGAGAAAAGCAGACACAACAGATAGGATAAATAGAAAACAGCTAATGTCGATGGTTAAAAAAATTAACATCCAAATATATGCTGGCCCCCAGAAGCACACCTTAAATATATAGCTACAGACAGGTCAAAAGCAAATAGATGAAAGAATATAAGCCATGGAAACACTATCGCAAGAAAATTATGCTAGTAGATTAAGTAGGTGGACTTCAGAATAAGCAATATTATCAGTGATTAAGGACACTGTCTTGAAAAAGGGGTCACTTCTCTACGAAGACATAACATTCTTAAATGTGTATGCCCCGCACAATAAAGCTTCATAACATATAAAGTAAAATTTGATAAAACTGAAAAAAGAAATAAATCCACAATTATAGATGAACACATCGACATTCTTCTGTATCGAAATGGCAGGTAAGTGCATAGTAAATCCGTAAGAATGTAGGTTTTCAGCAGAATACGTGTGCCCTGACCAATTCGACATTGTTCACTATTACAGGACACTACTCCCAAAAACAGTAAACTACATAAGCTTTTTAATTTCACATAAAAAATTCACTATCAAGGGACTATATCTTGGCTTACAAAAATACCTTAAATTTTATTTTGAAATAATAAAAATAATAGTAAGTATATTCTCTAAATAATCTATGAGCCAAATAAGAATTCTTAAGAAAATACTAAAAATATTTTGAACCAAAGAGCAATGAAAATACAATATAACAAAATGTGAAGGATGCAGCAATGCTTGGAAAATTTTATAGTATTAAAATAACCATATTAAAAAAATAATGGCTCTAACATCATACTGCCAATGCTCAAACCTGAACTGATTAATTTGCTAAACTTCTCAATGGATTCAATTCTAAAATGATGATAACAGTAATTCTTACTTTCTTGAGACAATTGTAAGAATTAGGTTCTGACATATTACATAGAAGCCCTAAGCACAGTGTCTAGAAAATTTTGTCTAATAAATATCAGGTAATATTTGGTCAATTTCTAATAATTAGCAGCCATTTTGATAGAATTGGAGATAAGGGTGACAAACAGTCCTTAGCGTCAAGACCTTCCCAGTCTAATGGGGAGACAAACACATTTATAGAAATAACTACTCAAAACTGTGACCGCATGGAATGATATTTGTGCCCAACTGGAATTAAGCAATGTTTTAGTTAGACCAACGATGGACCTGGCATAAAATTTAAAGTCTTAGGAGTTAGCTAATCTAGAGGAAAACATTTCCAGGGGTTGAACATTCTGAGCAAAGCAGGAAGTTGTAAAGATTCATACAAATTTAGAAGCTGAAGTTGGTTCAAATTACTAGAACACAGTTTCCAAAAGACAGAATGGCAGGTGGGTGTAATGGCAGGAATAAGAGAACCAACCAATGCCCTCACTTGTCATAACCAAGCAGTTAGGTTTCATTTTGTAGCTAAGTACTGAGTGACAAAGAGACACAGTTTCTTTAGGAAAAAGCTTGGCTACACTACAGAGAATGTTTAGTAGGTGGCTGGGGGTGGTGGACTTGTTACAGCTGTGATACGTGAAACCAACTTGTCATGTATCACAGACGAAGTGGCCAGAGAGAGATTAATGATGCCCTGTGAAATTTCATGTGGAGGTATGGCTTACACCTCTGAGGGAGGGAGGTATGAATCACTGCGGTAGATAATTAAGGAGGCAGAACAGGATGTGGAATTTAGATGCACTGGGTTTGAGGTGCTAATATGCTATCCAAAGAGCAATGCACTGTGTCTAGTAATGCACAGTCCAGCTGTGAGATGTTGGACAAAATTGTGAATTTGAGATTTATCAGTGCATAATAATCAATGAATACGTGGGCATGGACGAGAGCCTCTTGGGTGTCCCTTAGGGGAGGACAGAGCAGATGAGGTAACTCAAGGCTCTGGGACCCATTGACAACTGAGGAGGTAAGAAATAGGGAATTATATAAATAGAATAAAAAAGTAAAGGATAGACTCATTAAGTCCTAATGATTCTTTTTTTTTTTTTATAATTTTATTGAATCATAATTCTGTACATTGGTGCAATCATAGGGAACGATTCATATACATTCAGAAATGTTTTGATCATACTGTTACAGTCAGCCTTCATGGCATTTTCTTAATCACTATATAAAGACATTGATACTCTACATTTAGTAAGTTTCCCCAGTACCCTGCTAAGATGCACCGTAGGTGTGATCCTAATGATTCTTGAGAACTTGGCTCAGAAATTTTTCCCTCTATATATCATATCTTCAAAAATAGTGAAGTCCGTACAGCTTTCCTGGGGCTGCTGTGACAAATTATCACAAACTTCGCAGCTTAAAACAACAGAAATCTCTTCTCTTCTCCCACAGTTCAGACATTTGGAGAATACTCAGAGACCTAAAAATAGACTTGCCATTTGATCCTATAATTCCTTTATTGGGTATATACCCAGATGACCAAAAATCACAGAACAACAAAGATATCTGTACCAGATTGTTTATTGCAGCCCAATTCATAATTGCTAAGTCATGGAAGAAGCCCAAGAGCCCATAGATCCACGAATGGATTAATAAACTGTGGTACATGTATACCATGGAATATTATGCAGCCTTAAAGAAAGATGGTGACTTATCCTCTTTCATATTTACATGGATGGAGCTGGAACATGTTCTCCTTAGCAAAGTATCTCTAGAATGGAAG
>CAUYON010053646.1:0-37313 GCA_963573935.1 Arctocebus calabarensis | reverse complement strand
TTTATATAGTGATCAAGAAAATGCCATGAAGGCTATCTGTAACAGTACGATCAAAACATTTCTGAATGTATATGAATCGTGCCCTATGATTGCACCAATGTACAGAATTATGATTCAATAAAATTATAAAAAAAAAAAGTAAAAAAGAGAATTTAATTGGAGATATCAGTTTGCAAATCAGGAAGAGGCTATCTCAGGTATCACTTAAAGGAGCTCTCTCTTTGAAGAGGGAAAGGGGAAGTTGCTTTTTATGTTTCAAGAGGACTCTGTTATGTAAAAGAATCATGGATATTCAGCAGTTCATTGGACAATCTACACATATTTATAAGGGGAGTTAAGTACATATGTAATAGGTAAACATAAATGTAGCATACATCCTATGTTTACTTTGGCTGAATTTTAACATTAAAATGTGGTAGAATTTAGATTTTTATGTCAAAAGGTGAACTATAGGGGCATAAACATATTTTGTGTGCTGTCTCTGTAAACTGGCTGAATTAGCTTGAAGTCTGCCATTGTTTATCCAGAAACAATATTTGCAAGGTTGGGCCCTCTTTAATCAGAATTGTAACAAATGAAAGCTAGGATATTTGAATTCTGATATTTTGCCTTATTGCTCCTACTATTTTAAGGTAGTTCAGTAAGAGTGATTTTCTTGCAGCTGTTGGAATTTAGGGAGTTGCCTTGTAAACAAATCCTTGGTGCTTGGCCTGAGTACCTAACTTTTTCCCCTTTAAGGTCCATCTTAATTGACAAAAGGACATCTATGTTGATCCCTCAGACCACACCCTTCACTTTTATTTTCATTGCAGCCTCTTAACTTAGGTTGTTTGTATTACCTTATTTTTTTCAAATATTTTGAGGCTTAATTTTTTACCTATATTTTAAAAAACATATCTTAACAAAATATTTCACATAAGATTTTTGTAAAAGTTAAAGAAAATCATGGATATTTCCAATTGTGTGATATAATGGAAATGCATTGCTAGTTATTCTTTCACTTGCTTATAAAATATTATACAAATATAAAATATCATATTTAGATTAACATGGAGAAAAAGTAAGCATTTTTTGTTTTCTATGTATCTCTTTTCACAACAACATCCTTCAATTATATCTGAAATCTTGCTAAAATATGAATGGGAGAAATAAATATTTAAAAAGTTAAAAATAGAGAGAAAGGAAAGGGTGGGAAGAAGGAATATATGAGAATTAATTTTTCTTATGTATAAATTATCGTGATTCAATCTTTCATATTTTCTTTTTTTATTTTTTATTTTTTTTTATTTTTTTATTTTTTTTTACTTTTGTAAAACAGAATTTATTCACAGAAAAGAAAGAAAAGAATACAGAAAACATTAAGGCATCTGTTAGAGGTAGAAAATTCTAGTGGGGAGAGAGAAGCTCTCTCCGTTTCTCTCCCAGTCTTTCTCCATCTCCTCTTTTAGGCCTTTAGTCTCAGGGTACATATAGGTGTATGGGTTCCTTGGCCAGGAAACAAATGAATACAGTCCCTGTCATTTCCAATTCTTATGTAACATGTGAGAACACAGACTATCGGGAGACCTTATAAATAAGATAAATGTAGGAAAGTCTTTAGTGGTCCCATATCCCTAGGATACACATGAGTACTCTATTGGATCGAAAGCCTTCATGCACAGCATTTCACTTATTGTTCACAATAAAATATGAAGAGAAAAAACTCTTACAAAAGAAAATCCTTCTAAATATGGATTTAACTCATCCTGAAAAAAAATTGATCTATAGCTCATCAATTTCTACTTTTTATATCCTAATATAAAGAATAAGGTTATAAATATCCCTTCAAGAACCTTTTTGGCAGTAGCATATAAATATTGATATACAATGTTTTGATTTTATTTGGGTTATGTAGAGATTACTTTATCTTAAAAAGTCCTTTGGACTTTGGGTGATTTAGTTAATTTTGTTTCATTATCTCATTTTTTATGTTTTAATTTTTTAGATTATGAAGAAAGTATGAATTCACTGTAGAATATATATTTTTAACTTTGAAATACAAAATTAGATTCACTCGGCATCCTCCATTGTCAATATTTTGGCTAATTGTTTTCAGCCTTCTTTCTGTCCAAAATGAAAGGTTTTAAATGGGGGGAAAGTGAAGATAGGGAGAGTTCACTACAAGAGAGAGAAAGTCTTTTCATTTATGAGTAAAATAAATTGTCCTTTGTAGGTGGTGGGAGTAAGTGGTAATAGAGGGCAGAGACTGAATATGTACAATGAGACACATGGATTGTGCTCCTAGAACATTAAAGAAATCATGAGGTTTTGGTTCTGTGAAAGCAGTTTTGAATTCTTTAACTTACTTTAAGACCCAGGATGGAAATATCATACCATTTTTCTTTCCTGCCATTGTAGTTCCTGGATCAGGATAAAAAACTTAACTACCCTTGCTTAACCCTTCAATTACTGTATTTTGGTCTAGGAAAGTGAAGTCTCAATCCCAAATGTGACATATACAGGTGGCCATAAAGTTCGTGTGCACACACCCTGTATCTGTTGTGTCACCTTCTTAGCCAGTCAGAGACTCATTCTACATGCATAGGCCTCTCCATGTTTTATGATTTAAAATAGATTATTTGCTTTTCCAAGTATAATAATGACAGAAAAATGCTAGTCTGTTGCCAGTTACTATAGTAACCAGGAACAACTTAACTTCTTTTAAATGGGAAATGGACTCTTAACTTTAAGTTTTGGCCTCATTTTCAGAAGCCAAGTTGCAGTCATATGCTTTAAAGATTCCACTTCTGAATAGTACTGTATGCCATAAATTGTGTGTGTGTGTGTGTGTGCGATCTGTGCTTGCAGACATCCACATAAATATTAATCCATAAGAGACACTGATCATAGCTCATTTTTGAACTAAATTACTCTCTGACAGAGAATGTGAAATTAATTGAAATGCAAACAATATCCAAGAGATAGATTTAACACATGGCTTCTCCTTATCATGATATTTTTAAAACTTACAGGAAATAATTCCTTCCCTTAAAGGATTAAAGGATGCTTGATCATTTTGAGTCATGCAAATGTATTCCTTTCAGAGAAAAAAGAATGAACTGTCATTAGTGAGAAGACTGCCAATATTTACCTTATTCTCGGTAGTCTCAACCAAAGGATGAAGGGTGAGGGTGGTGGGAAGAAGTCAAGTATTTTTAATCAGGAACAAAATAAGCATCAAGAGACAACCTGAAATGTGAGATAAATCTGATAGCCAAATATGTCATGAACTGTAAATGAACAGGTTGGGCTCAGTAAAGTAATTTGGTTCTTGGAAAATGCACTTCGAAATAGACAGCTTTATAATGTAAAATGATTGAAAGACTTTGAAATTCCAGGCAAAGTCATAAAAATATTCCTGCTTAAAAAAAATTCCTGCTCAAATCTATCATGGCATTTTAAGGAGTGCTGACTCCATAAATTCTGACTTTTATCAACAGCACTTCAATAATGTTCAGAAAATAAACTTCACAGGAAAACCTCGGGTGTTCAATTAGTGTTAAACGTTTTAGGGCAGAAACTGAGATAATGAAATTATGAGGACAACGGCAGCTTAACGTTTTGTGACTCACAGGAGATTTATGCATTCCAATATAACCTCAAGCTACGCATATGGCATAATAAAAAGGAATGGATTCCTGACGGGGCAGGGAATTTGACTGTACTTGTCTTAATACTAGTTCTTTGTCTTAATGCAAAGCCTAAAGAAAACCCTGTCCCTAACTTATTTTCAGTACAAATTCAGGCTTTACTTCTTTCCAACCCCCCTACTGTTATTACTCAAATGACATTTGAATGGAATACAGCTTCTTTAGAGAGAATCATTTCCTCTTTAGTGCAAATTGCGTTAGGCTCACAGGGGCTCCTGTGGGAATTGCTGGTCTAAAAAAAAAGTCAATGGAAAAATGTCTGGCCTCTGTACTAAACAAGAGCAAGTGGTCACCCTTGCACAAGTCTCCTAAAATTTCAGCAGGAGGCTAAAGCTGAATCAATGGTGCGGGCTGCCCTGGCTGTCCCCTCACCCTGTCCCTGTACCCTCTTGTTAGCCCTGGTGTGAATACACTCTTTTGGAGTGGGAAGGGTGCATCTTGGAATGACCCTGTGGATCTTTCATAATTTTTCTCAAGCTCATTAGGTGGACTGCTAGGAAAATCACAAAGCCCTCTGAAACACTTCCATGTTTGACTATTGGAGTATCCCTCGGTAATCTACAGAAATTCAAGAATGGAATGCCAAGATCTGCAAGCAGGCTTGCTCCTGATGGACATCTCAAACAATTTAATAGATTCTAAAAAGGTAATTTGGAAATGCTGGTTAGTTTTTGCTGGCTAAGTGTATTCTCAGAAGGTTAAGGGATAGGTCAATAAGGTAAGGGCATTGCCTTGGTTTTAGAAGATTCCCCTTGGGTAGAAATTACCTCTTGACGTCAATGACCTTGTTGAGCTCCATACTTCTTTTTTTGAATAACTGTTACTATGCAAGGTAAAATCCACGTTCATACATTGGTTTGTATAGTTCACCTTGTAACAGGGTTTGGAGTCCTGGAGACCTAGATATAGGTGCAACCCCACCACCCAGTCTTGGGGATGTTATTTAACTTTCCTGAGCTGTGATGTCCTTTGTGGATAATGGCTACATCAGGTGACTGTCAAGAATATTAAATAAGGTTGACTATATAAAGTACTTAGCACTGTTCCTGACACATAGTAACAGCTTGATAAATGGCATCTTATTTTGTGAAATACACTTGAAAGGGTAATATTCTCCTCAAAACAGGCAGGTGGCAATTACCTTTGGTGATGCACGTATCAATAAAACCCTTCACTCTCTCTGGGAAATGAAGGTGGTGCACCTTCACTACCTCTCCTGGGTTCTCTTTCTTCTGTGAGGGTGAAGGGAAGCTTCTTCTTCCCCTAACCCTACCATGAACGTTTGCTGAAAGATCAACTCACAATTAAGGCAGAATAATAAGAGACAGAGGTTTATTTTCCCTGCACATGTAGAGAATCACAGAGCAATTATCCAGTATCCCAATGGTGTATAGAAGTTTTTGTACCCTCCTTCTAGAGGGAGGGAAAGATGGAGAATATATGTGATTAGGTTAAGGGGCAATAGTAAATGGTTGTGCCTGATCTGGTTGCATTCTTGATCTTCTTTCCTGCAACATAGAGATGACTGGAGGAGGAAAGGAAGTCAAGTGTATTTTTGGTGAAACCAGTCTGGTTTACGCAGACAAAGGGACAGTCCCTTCCAAGTCCTATTGAGCTCTAAAGGCCTTTAATTCAAACTATGCTTTATACCAAGGAGTGATACTTTGGGGTGGAATTTCCTAAGTCCTTTACTTCCCAGTAATGATGCATCTAGGATTCTACTTCTAATGTCAGGCTTTTAGTGAAGGTGGGGCGAGGCATATGGACAAAGAATGACACCAGAAAATAATTTCAAAGGACCATTCTGCTTCTAGAAATATTAAAGTCAATAAAAATGGCTGCCATTTATGGACTCCTTGTTATATGTTACAAAACCTAAGTACATTAAATCTCATGTAAGTTTCACAATAACAGATGAGATAGGTTTTACTTCCTCCCATTTTATAGATTAAGAAGCTGAGACATAGAGAAGTTACCAAGCAGCCTGTGGAAAACTGTGCACCCAAACCCAGGTTCATGTGACAGCCAAACCTATTATCTCAATTATGGGGTAATACCCCCTCATAGCAATCTAGGTAGCTGTCCATTTCCTTTTGTAATATCTTTAAGGATGAGAGAGACAACTTCAGTATTTACATACCTTTACAATCAAAAAGTCTTCCATATATTTAGTTGTGATTTTCATCCCCACATAGTTCATTTGTTTTGACTGGTAGTCTGTGGAGGTTGGAATAGAGAAAACTTAGTGGGTTTCTGATCATAGCAACTATTTTTAATGATATAAAGTTTAAACTACCAGTTAGTCTTTTTGTTCACAAGTTAAATTATCCTCAGTACTTCATCATATGTGTGGGAATGTAGGGAAGTATGGAAGTAGTTTCATGGAGGGAAGATGGACAAAGAAAGTCCTGAGAGAATAATTTTGATTCAGTCCAGCAGGAGGTGCTCTAATGTCAATGTATATCACACCTAGACTGTCCTGATCAGGAACAAGCACGTGGGTACTGTTATCTTCAGACCTGTATGTCATTGGTTAAGGGCTGCTCTTATGGGAACATAAATCCCCAGGTACCCTGAGCTGTCCACTACACAAAGCAGGCTCTCTCAGCCTAAGGGATGCAGGCATTGGCCATTGGGAGCCGGTGTGCTTAAAAATGGGAAGACACCTGAGGGGTTAAGGCTGAGCAGGGACAGTGCCTGCCACTCTCAGTAATGCTGGGGATAGCAAAAGAATTTCTCCCTGGTATGGGCATTTCACATCCTATTAATACTCCCCAGGGTGTTATTACCTCCTCTCTTCTTAAGTAAAGAGAGAGATCCTTCCTTTATTACAGAAGCAGCAGAGCAGGCTTGAAGGACCATGAGTTTTGTGGCAGAGCCATTGGGTCATTATCTGGCAATTCCTAGTCATGTGATCTTGGGCAAAGTGCTTAACATCCTGAAACCTCACTCTCCTCATCTCTTGATTAGGGATATGGCGCTGACCAATCGCATTGTTCTAAGGATTACTGAGGTGATGTATGTGAGGAGTTTAGTAGAATGTTGGGCACGGAGCACACACACAGGAAATGCTATACTACTTCTCTTACCTTTTCCTCCCCAAAACATCCCAAAGGAAAGCAGATAAAACAGTTCCTTTAAATAATCTGACAATAACACATTAGGGCACATCATCATTGAGAGGCAGCATCTGAGTTTCCGTATCAGAAATATATCACCCTACCTGGAAATACTAAGTCACTGTGGGGCAGATGTACGTAACTCAATTTTTTAAAACTTAAATCATGTTAAAATTGATCATTGAGCCCAGAATCAAAAACATTTCCAAAAGGTCACCTGTATTCCTCCAGGCTGCAGAACACTTTTCTTTGCAGGCAGGCCAATTCTACAACTCAGGCTGCAGGCATGTAAAGATTCTTGTCATTAGCTAAGTGGCTGTACACTGCCCCATGCCAGGGTTTCCAGTGACCAAGGCCTGTACTCAGCATCCTCAAACCAGGAGCTGATTTTTCTTTACTGTGATAGAGCACAGCTGTCAAGGCTGCTTACCAAGTATTTTCTAATTTGAAAATAACAGCATGACCTCATAAATTTTAGTAGTCTTATTGGTTAGCATCGTGTAGAGAAAACACAAATGAAAATGTTATTCTGTAAGTGCTTTCCATGGCTAAATGCAAGAAAGGAAGGCCTCTGACAGACTATATCCCTCTCAGCAGCTGTTAGCCACGGGATCGAATCATCGAATCTTGACCAGAGGAGTGATGGGCACAGCTTTGAATCTAAAGTACATCCTGGACACCAACTTATTCTTTCTAGAATAGAAAAGAGGTACTTGCAAGTAATATCTTTGTTTGGTCAAATTCAAGACTTTTGAGGTTAGAATATGTTGATTTTTGTCTTTGCTTTTCATTCATATATAAACTCAGAATCTTGCAATGGATGAGTGCATACACCACACACATATGTGAGTACACACACATGCACACTCACTGTTTTCTCTTTTTCTTTGCATGTTCATGTTGTCCCTTCTTTCTCACAAGTTGGCCTTCCTGGGAATTTGTCATGTAAGCACATACACATATATGAATGAGTCCTGCAAAATGATTCTCATTCTATCATTTCCTCCAAATTGGGGAATCAGAATAGCTCCATGCTCTCATCTCACAAGTTGCTAAAAATTATAATCAAGAAGCCAGAATCACTTCTGGCTCACTGTGGGGTCTCGAATTTTCCTCCGTGAGCACATGTTCCTCTCATTGATGCTAATAAAAGTTATGCATGTGTGTTATGAGGAGAAAGAGCCCTGTGGATGTTCTCTCCCACATACAGATTGAAAGGCTGGACCAAAAACCAAAATATCACTTTACTATTTATTTTTATCACACCAGTTTTTATTAACCAGATCTCTTATGATGACGTCCAGGCATCTCACCAGCATGATTATGCTGATGGGGAACATGTGTAGCTAATTTCCTATGCTCTGATCCATAGGCCGGGCTTGGGAAAGCTGGTGTGTGGGCAAGACTTCTGAGCTTTCCACATCCACAGTGGATGTAGATTGTAAAAATCAGTTTTAGATTATTTGGCCCACACCAGGATTTGCTCTCTAACTACTGAGAATCTCAAGGGACTTTTGGCTGGAAAGCTGCAAAGATCTTTCTATTTCCTCAAAAAGCCTCTTGCACTTCCACAATCCTGGGAGGAACCATTTCTAAAAGGAAACTGTAAAATACATTAATTGACCTTTCCTTCTGATAGAATATTAAAAAATTTTCTTTTCAGTCCCTCTTTCCTCTCCTCTCAAAACACTGAAGTACCTTTTAAGTAAGCTGGACTTTGTGTAGAAGAAAATTTGATCACCAACACAATCTCAAGGGTATAGATTATTAAATCATTCAACCAATTAAGGAAAATAAATAACTTCTTGATTCACCTCTAAAGTCCCTAAACACTCACATCCTGTAATACCAATATTATTCAAGCTACTAAGGACACTTTGTATATTACTTTTCAAGAAAGGCCCTTAGATAGCTATGCATAACATGGAAAAAGATTCCTTTATAGTCAGGTGGGAGTTATTTGTATTGCTTTCTCAATGTACGATTAAACATGATTAAAGATATTGCGTTGTAATAAGGTAACCTTGGAAAGTCACCCTGGGGGAAACCATCGCTGATGGATTCATTAGTTTACTTGGAAATGGATGCAGCTGCTAAGATGGATTCACTGAGTAGAAAATGGAAACAGTGGTCATTCTGGCAGGTGGAGGCCTTTATGGCAAGCTTTATGTTGGTATCTGGGCTGGAGGGTTGGGGAAGTGGTGGTGTATAGCAACTACCACAAAAAACTAAGAAAAGAGTATGAACAGTAGAGAAGGACCTATGTGGGGAATTGAAGCAATCAGCAGGTTAAGAGCAAGCCCAAGAATCAGAGCTCTCTAGGGCTCAAAGAAGACAGAGGCCATGGATGAGCCCGGTAGCAAACATTTATGGAGGGCTTACTCTGTGCAAGGTATCTTGCCCAGGTGTTTTACATCAGCCTATTTCACTCTTAAAATCACTCTCAGTGGTAGGTGCTATTAGTTATCATACCTTTGCTCCAGCTGAGAAAACCAAGGCATGGAGAAGAACGTGTCCAAGGACACATTACTAGTACCTGGCATAGCCAATTTAGATAGGTTGATTTCAAGACCTTTTTACTAGTCTGGTAGGACTTCATTGGTTCAAAGTGATAAAGCAGCAACACTAACTTGACCATATAAAAGCTCAAGAAATAAGTGCTACATAGGGCTTAAAAACAGTAAGGCAGAAACAACATCATTTTGTGCCCCCTAGAATCAGGTGTTTTACCCATAGTGTGTGAAGAGAGTCAGCCATGATGGACCAGGAGAAGTCAGGCAGTGCTCTCGTCAGCTTGCCCAGCACAGGGCTTGGTGTTGGTGTGTTCTCATTTAGACATTTTATATACAACTCAGAGTCATGACTATTATGGTCCCTATAACTAGGAAGTGGCAGAGCAAGACCTCAAGAGATCTCGGGACTTTGACTGGAGGGCTTTAGAAAACAGAGATGGAAAACGATGTCTTGAAGCCTGGAACCAATGGCCACAGTAAAGAAAGAGGCGATGTGGAGTCCAACTGTGGGTCCCAGAAAGGAAGTTCCCTTCTCCTTCAAGGGCAAGGAATCAAGGCACGACTAGGAAGGAGAGCAGCAGATCCAAGCTATACGGTGTTGCCAAGTTCTAGAACCTTTGAATTCTCTTCTTTTTTCAGACTACACTTGCTAGGTGGTTTCCTCTTATTGCATGCTTTACTTCTGTCTTTATACTGACATCTAAAAGATTTGTATCACTAGCTTTGATTTTTCCTTTGCTTATGTGATGTCAACTTATGTAAAGTATATAAAGTAAAGCCTCTCAAACTTTCCACATCCCAAACTGAACTCTTGATTCCAATGTCTCCCAAACCAAAACTATTCCTTACTAGGTCTTCCCAATTTCAATAAAGAGCACCAACATCCACCCAATTGCTCACACTACAAACCCAGACAGCATCATTAACTTTTCTTTATTTACTCCCCCCATTAAGTCTATCCGTAAGTCCTGCAAGATCCTTCTTCAAAATAGTATAGATCAGTGGTTCCCAAATTTGTCTGCACATTGAAATGAGCCAAGAGCAATAAAAAATTGACTCTTATGTCCTATCCTCGTTGATTATGATCTAATTGTTCTGGGTGTGGCCTGGGTGGTGGAAAATCTAAAAGATCTACATTGAAGATGATTGTAATATGCAGTTAAGTTTAGGAATTATTGGCATAGATCTCAGATCTCAAATCATTATACCATCTCTCTTCATCTCCAATGCCTGGATAATTGCAGAGCCAAATGATCAATTTTTTCACTCTTTCCCTTCACCATTGTCTATATGGTTGCTAGAGTGATCTTTTAAAAATATAAGTCATAGCAAGTCACCTCTCTGAAACACTCCAGGTATTTTTGTTAAAATCCAAACCCTTTACTGAGCCCTCAGGATCCTACAGGATTTGGTTCCCTTGTTCCCCTCTGACTGTAGCTCTTTCCAGCCACTTTCACTGATGCTCTGTTACAGCTATGCTGGCCTTCCTTTGGGCTGCCTAACAAGCCAAGCTTATCCCTATCTCACAGCTTTTGCATTTGTTGTTTCGTCTTCTTTTTTCCCAAATTGTTGCACTGGCAACTTTCTTGTCACTGTGAATGTCATTTCCTCAGAGAAGCCTTATGTAAAATAGTACCCTCTGCTCCCATCATTCATTCTTGTATGTTTTTTTTTTTGTAGTACTGACTTAACATTTTTGTTCTCTCTCTCTCTGTATGTTTGTGTATGTTTGTGTGTGTGTGTGTGCTTGCACACACTAGATCCTCATACTAGATCAGAGGCTTGAAGAAAGTGTAACCTTTACTTCTTTTGCTCACTCATACTTTGCCAGTAGATAGATCAGCTCCTTTTCTGTCCTGGTTTCTTATTTATTTATTTGTTTATTTTTACAATTTCAATTTTTTATTGAAAATATAGTAAGAAATAAAAAAAGGAAGCATGACTTGGCCAGCCCACACTTGCCTCCTGGTCTCAGCCTCAAGCCTCCTGGCTGGTCACAGGAACCACCTTGTTCCAGCGATGGTTCTTTTGGGCCAGTGGGAGGCAGAACATTTTGCAGAAGAAATTCGCAATCCTTCTAGAGCACCCCTGCTGGCCCTGGCCTGCTTCAATGGGTTGGTCCTCCATTACCTGCCCAACTGGGAGGGAGTGGTCTTGTCTGGAGGGGCCTCCCCTAAGGCAGCTGGTGCTGGAGGGAAAGGACAAGGGGCCAGGCTGGGGGGCACAAATGAGACTGGGAATTGGTGGGCTGGCAGTGTCCAATGGGGTGGCGGTCGCAGATGGGGTGATAGGCTCCAGTGGGCTGGTGGCCACTGGTCTGGTGGTGGCCTCTGGTGGGGTGTGTCTCTCTGGGGGGATGGCAGCCACCGGTGGGGTGGCAGCCTTCAGTGGGGTGGCGGCCACTGATGGGGTAGCAGCCTTCGGTGGGGTAGCAGCCTTCAGTGGGATGGCAGCCTTCAGTGAGGTGGCAGCCACTGATGAGGTGGTGGCCAATGATTGGGTGGCAGCCTTCAGTGGGGTGGCGGCCACTGATGGGGTGGCAGCCTTCAGTGGGGTGGCAGCCAATGATGGGATGGCAGCCACTGATGGGGTGATAGCCTTCAGTGGGGTTGTGGCCACTGATGGGGTGCCAGCTTTCAGTGAGGTGGCAGCCACCAGTGGGCTGGCAGACTCTAGTGGGGTGGAGGCCTCGGGGGGATGGCCTCAGGTGAGGTGGCGGCCTCTGGTGGGATGTCTGTCGCTGCCATGTGTGGCCTCATGACGTCTGGTCCAGACTGGATCTGGGGTCTTCCAACAATTGCTGGATGGTGGGCCTCTTGCTGGGGTCAGTGGTTAGGATCCTCTGGATAAAGGCTTTTAATTTGGAGGTAATGAAAGCAGGTGTTGCATAGGTGCCTCTTAAGATGGATGCTATTAGTTCATTGTGGCCCTGGCCTTTAAATGGGAAGGCCCCGGCCACCATTGCATAGAGGATGACACTGAGGCTCCAGATTTCTGCCTCTGGTCCCTTGTACTTCTTGCATGTGAAAAGTTCAGGGGCCAAATAGGGGGGAGTCCCACAAAAGTTTGTGAACATCTTACCTTCCCTGAAGGTTTTGGCCATGCCAAAGTCAGCCAGTTTCACATTGTTTTGTGAATTGAATAAAATGTTGTCAGGCTTCAGGTCCCTGTGCACGATGCCCTTTTGGTGAAGGTACTCCATGGCTTTCAGTAGCTGCAAGAATATGTCTCGGGCCTCCTCCTCCTCTATCTGGCCAGATGTGTCTATTCTCTCACCCAGGTCAACACCACTTGCAAGTTCCATTATTAGGTACATATTTTCCTTACCTTTTATGACCTCCAGCAGCTTGACAATGTTGGGATGATGGAGTCTCTTCATGATGTCAGACTCTGTATTCAGAGGCACGAGGCCGGCAATACGGCATTTGTTGATGATCTTCACTGCCACCTCAGTGCCAGTTCAACAGTGGCAGGCCAGCTTCACCTCAGCGAAGCTGCCCTCACCAATGGTGTGTAAGAGCTCATAGTCCTGGAGGACCTCCTTGTCCAGAGACACGGAGGCCCCCGCAGGCACCATGGGGGAACCTGACTATGCTACTACTATGCTAGATAAGCTACCTTAAATCGCTAATCAACAACAACAACAACAACAACAACAAGAACTAATACTCACTATGCTAAAAATACTAACTAACTATACTAACTGGGGCACTAAATAGGCTAACACTGGAAGGAAAGCTAACTAGGATAAAAAAGAATAGGTGAACTTATGCTAACAAAACAAATAACACTACGCTAAGAATACTATGTACACTACGCTAAACTACTCACTGGGATAACTGCAAGAACTATGATCAAGGGAACATGCTATCTGAGGTCAAGGCCACAGGTCACCGAAAAAAGCTTCCTGGGCTGTAACGACCAAAGACTCAGGCCCAGACAGGGCTTATACAGTCATAGCCTCAATGGCTGTCTATGAGATCAGAGGCACAGAGAAATGGACCAATCAGGGCTGGGGCTAACACAGGGTGTGTTTTTTTCCCTTATATGGGTGCAAAAACATTTTCCATATATACGTTTCAGCCTCAGTGGCTGTCTATGAGGTCAGAGGCACAGAGAAATGGACCAATCGGGGCTGAGGCTAAAACAGGGTGGCTTTTTTTTTTTCTTACATGGGCGCAAAAACATTTTCTTCTTGAAAGAAAAACAAGTGGTTCTTATTCACATGGGTTACAGAGGTTGATATTTGGTTTATTGGAAATTAAAACCTGTACAATGTTTCCATAGCCTCCTCACTTATAGTTTAAAAACCTATAATAACTTTAGATGCTTAGAGACCTCATCACGTGTGTATGGGAAGTGTTCAATTTCTTTTCCTTTAAATTTGAATTAGTTGGAAGGATGCTACAAATAGCTGCCATCATGATACTATACAGAAATGTTCTGGGGTGTGTGATACACAATAAGATCCCTTATTAACATCTAGTGAGCTGCTAGGGAGATGACTCTCATTGTCATTTTTCCACATGATTGACATAAGATTTGTCATCACAAACCCAGGAGTCTGGATATCAAGGGGGTGAAATATTCAAAGTCATGGGGGAAAAAATGGTCTGTCTACCAAGAGTCCAATATCCAAGAAACTATGCTTCAAAAATGAGAAAGAAATTAAGACATTTGTCAGATATTCCAAAGGTGAGCACTAGCAGCTCTATCCTACCCTAGAAGGAGTCCTTCTGGTTAAATGTGAGCACCAGCAGTCCTACCATGGAAGGAGTCCTTCTGGTTCAAAAGAAAGGACACTAGACAGGAACTCAAAGCTTAAGGAAGAAATAAAGATGTCTGGTAAAGGCAAATACATGAACAGTTATAAAGCCTAGTACTATTTTTGTATTGGGCTTGACTTAAGAGACTAACATATCAAAAAAGGCTATTATGACACACATAATCTGGAGACACTAATAACAAAGAGCAATTGGTAAGAGAAAGAAATAAAAGGCACTCAAATTGAAAAGGAAGGTGTAAGAAGATCCGTTCACAAATGACATGATCTCATATGTACAAACACTTAAGATTCCACAAAAGAAGTGTAACAACCAAAGCAAATTTAGGAAAGTTTCAGGTGTATGGAATCTCAAGGGACCCCAAATACAACAATCTTGAAAAAGTGCAAACTTGGAGGTCTTATACTTCCTGTTTTAAAGACTCATTTCAAGCTCCTGAGTTCAGAACAGGGTGGTACTGGCACAGGCAGACTTAGAGAGCAATGGAAGAGAACACTGAGCCCAGAAGTAAACCTGGTCCTGGATGGTTAAATGATTTTACAAGGGTGCAATGTGCACCCAGTGGGTAAAGGACAGTCTCTTCAGCAAATGGGCCTGGGATGACTGGACATGCACAGGCAGGAGAATGAAGATGGACTCTGATGTGACACCATACACAAAAAGTAACTCACAGTGAATTGAGGACTTAAATTTTAAGGGCTGAAACTCTGAATCTCCTACAAGAAACAGTAGGAGGAAAGCTCCAGAACTATGGATTTGACATTAATTTTTTTGCCTATAATACCCAAAGCACAGGTTACATATTTACAGGAGGTAACAGTACCACAGCAGAATCTAAAAGCTGGACCGATGCGGTAGCTTACCCCTCTAATTCTGGCACTCTGGGAGGGTAGATTTCTTGAGCTCAGGAGTTCAAGACTAGCCTAAGCTAGAGTAAGACCCAGTCTCTAAAAGTAACTGGGCATTGTGGCTGTCCCCTGTAGTCCCAGTCACTCGGGAATTAAGGGAAGAGGATCGCTTGTGCCCAAGACATTGAGGTGGCTGTGAGCTATGGATGCCATGGCACTGTACCCAGGGTGACAGAGTGAGATTGTGTCTGAAAATGGAAAAGAGCAAAAAGAATCTAAAATCGGAGGATGGAGCAAGATGGCGGCCAAGTAACAGCTTCCTTGAAACTGGGCACGGTAAGACAGGGGAGGGAAGACTTCATGCATCTCTGGCGGGATCTACCCAGAAACATCCCCTTGGGGATGCAGGGAGACAGTGTGAGACTTCTGGATCCCCTGAGGAAGGCAAAAGCGGGGGAGATCTGGCAAGTGGCTCATGCTCTCGCTTGGTCCAATCCTGCCAGCGGCTGTGGGTATAGCAGCAGAGAAACTGCAAGCTGGAAAGGCCTTACCTGTGAGCTGCTTGGGCTTCCCTTGGACTTGGTACTCGGTTGAACTGACGGGGGAGAACTTGGGCAAGAGTGCGGAGGTCCTTGAGCGCTGTCTGGGTCCCCAGACTGGGCCACCAAGCCAGATGGAGCTACCAGCGCTTGGCTGTGGGCTGTGTGGAGACATTCCTGATCTCTTATTAATGTAAGTTGACTATCTGCTGATATGAAGGACTGAATATATTACTCAGAAAGATGGAAGAATTCAAATTAGACCTTCCATTTGATCTTACAATCCCATTACTGGGGATTTACCCAGAAGAAAAAAAACCATTTTATCACAAGGACATTTGCACTAGACTGTTTATTGAAGCTCAATTTACAATCACCAAAATGTGGAAACAACCTAAATGCCCACCAACCCAGGAATGGATTAACAAGTTGTAGTATATGTATACCATGGAATACTATTTAGCCATTAAAAGAGATGGAGACTTTACATCTTTTGAATTAATTTGGATTGAAGTGGAATGTATTCTTCTTAGTAAAGCATCACAAGAATGGAGAAGCAAGAATCCAATGTACTCAATTCTAATATTAAGGCAGTAGATGACCTAATACATGGTGGAGGGTAGGGGGAATGTGAGAGTGGGAAGAGGGAGGAAGGAGGGGGTTGGGGATGTCATGGTGTATGGCACACCTCTTGGGGGCAGGACATAATTATAAGAGGGACTTTACCTAACAAATGCAATTGGTATACCCTAATTCTTTGTACCCTCAATGAATCTACCCCCCCCAAAAAGAAAGAAAGATGGCTTTGTGCTGGAGCTTGTATCAGTCAAGATTTGTGATTCACACAATTGTGCTAGCACTTTGGTGCTTGTGCCCACCAGTAGAAGGGTAAGATAAGACCTAGAACTCAAGTGTGATTTCTGTATTTTCTTTCTATTAAGTAAATATTTTTAAGTCCTTTATAAACCTCATGTATTGGAATTGGGTAGGTGACATGGCAACAGGAAGTTTTAGGATAGTTCACTCTAGTTCCTGCTGAGGTAGAAAACACCAGACTTTCCAGTGGCTTAGCATGACAAAAGGTGTATTTCCCTCACATGGTCTGCCATGGGTGTGGGCAATTCTCCCAGAAGCTGTCCTCCTCGGTGCTTGAGACAATTTCCTCTCATAATGGCCATAAAAGAGAAGACAGACAATTGCACACCAATTCTTAAGGAATTTCTTTACATTCACTGGCCCAGAAAAATCATATGATGTTCCCTCAGGAGAGAGCAATTATAAATCTTGGTGAGTAAATAGGTGTAGATCAATGTGGGACAAGGGAAAGAAATAAGGAGGAAGAATTTTTAATGTACAAGTCTTATGCAGGCTGCAGTCTCCATTTCTGATCAACATTAGGAATGTGGTGAAACTTTATATCTAAAACCAGATAAACATGACAGAAACAGGAATCTCCAGTAGAAATCAGGTTTGCTAGTAGTCATTCCACACTCTTCCCCATTATTTTCACACTTGCGAGATAAGACGTAGTAAGGCACTAAGATCTTAAATACTCTATCCTCTGAAGATCCCCCAGACTAGCCTTTGTGATGAGAAGATATTTGAGGCTGACTCACAAATCAATTTTTGTGTCCAATGGGTTACTGTGCCAAGCTTCCCTCATAAGATATATTACATATAGCAGAAAAACAAAGCAAATGGACTTTTATCAGATTTCTCAGAAAAGTCCAGGACCTTAGTGCCCTCAAAATTGAATTATTACAATGTTTGTGATCAGGGTCCCCCTTGATCCTTTAGTTGGTAATTCAAGGTGCAGTTGAACAGTCCCCTAATTGATGTGCCATAGAGAGGTTGTTATACCTGTGTTTGAAGACTCCATTTACTGTCATCTTGTTCCAGGGGCAATTTGACTCAGTAACTTTGATCTTTCAACTCACTCAAACAATTTCATAGGCTGCTTTCTTCCTTGGTCCTACTTAAATATTGAAATAAACAAAGGACCTCTAGCTTCAAATGTTAACCTGGAAATTTTAGGATGTACTTTAATCCAAATAGATGGCTTTGGAGTCATGGTTGTCAAAAAGAAGCCCACATTTCCTGATGTTTCTCATGGCTCAGTGCACAATTTCTGTGTTCTCTTTGGCTCACATAATGACAACATCAGAAAATTTTCACATGGTGACTTACTTGAAAATTATTTGGAAGACATAGATAAGTAAAAAGAAAAAGCAGTGATTATAGTGATAGTTTCAAGATTATAAACTATTTGGGTAGCATAAGCATTGGCAGCCTTGAACACACCATTTACTGAATTAATTTAACCATTCCCTCAATGCTGTCTTAAAAATGCCATGAAGGCTATGTTAAACAGTTTGATGAAAATGTTTCAGATTGTATATGAAACTAGTACATTGTACCCTTGATTGCACTAATGTACACAGCTATGAGTTAATAATAATAATAATAAAAGGAGCACAGTAGCCAGTGTCCAATCTTCACCCCAGGAACACCTCTCATCCAGCAAGATAAGCTGCACTGGGTCACTCAGCATTTATTTTGTAACTATAAAAAGCTAGGGTGAGCTAGGTCATTGACACTATCCAGTTATACTTCAGTATCTACCTGAACGTTTCACAGATAGATCAAACACTGCAGGATGCTTATGTATATCTTATAAGTTTCCTATTTCCTACTGCAGTGAGCTAAGTCTCATTCATTGATGTACCCCTTGGGCCTGATACATTGTTTCATATGTGCTTATGGAGTGAATGAATGGATATAGATTTTTGATGATATCAAAACTCTTTCATATGCATAACTGTTCTGGGAGTATTAATAGTACTATTTTAGACATTTGCAGACTGGTTGAGCAAGATGATCTAAAGTTACTGTTCTGTTTGTTTTTTTCTCTGTAACCTCCTAAGTTGTTTGTGTGGCTGTGTAAATGCACAGTATGCATGCATTTCTATTATTTATTTTATAGCCTCTTATTCAATAGTCAAACTGTTTTTTCTCTATAAAATAGAGAAAATCCTCACACTGGTATTATGTGATGTCAGACTTAGCAAGTGTAGTCACTTGGTGCATTTTATTCTGTTGAATGATAACCTTTTAAAATGTATTAAAAATAAGTCTATAAATATTCAGAAATGTATACTTTCTAACGTGTGGGGGTTTTGCATATATTTACTCCTTAATAACTTAGTTTATTTCAGAAAGGTTATAAGGCCACTGAACAAAGTATGAGTGTGTATTATGATGTTCGATTCAATTAAAAATAAATAGTTGAGAAAATCAGAACAATAGGAAAATAAGGGCAGTGGAGGTGGGGGGGGAGATAACACCATCAAAGAGGCTAGGGCATAAAAACAGAAGTCATGAGGTCCTACTTACTTGCTGTAAGTTCTCTAACAGGCAATGTATAAACCAGAATTCAGTCCTTCTACTTTTTATAAGATAAAACTAGGTACTCAAGAGTGGCCCAATTATTCCTGAAGCCCAGAAGGTATTTGTTCCAAGGTCTTCATAGGGGAAGACACTGTATAATGCAGTTGATGGTACCTTCAACATCCTTATAGATAATACAACGAGCTTCACAGGACTGCTTCTGATAATGTCTCTCGATACATAGGCTAATGACATTGAACTTATGGTGCAAGCAATTCAACAGAGGACCAATTTGATGGGGTTTTAGGGGCATAGCTCTCTGCTATCCAGCTTAATGTCAAAATAGATTTTTAGAAGGTCAGAGGCATGGGTGGACATCAGAACACCTCCATAAATTGTTTCTTCCAATTAAGCTTTGGGTAACTACTGGCTGACACTGAGTTTAAGATAATACGGTTATTGATATAGGGAATGACCTTAGTAGCCGTGGACTCTTGATAACTCAGGAAATGTTGTAAAGACACAGATGAATCAGACTCAGAGATTCTAGTAAACTTGCTGGCTGTTGGATGTCCTCCAGCTTCAAATACAACATGTAATTCAAATATAACTCTATTTATGTAAAAAAAATTCAGTGTAGAGAAGAACATTTGATGTGGTATCCACAGAAAAACTTATAAACTTTTTTATTCTTTAGGAACACATATAAATCATAAGTATGTACCCTGAAGATTAATAGTCCTAAATTAAAAATAAAGATTTAAAAAAATAAAATTTGGCAACTGTTTTACTAATTCTGATATCAAAATTTTTTAACTATCAAATGAATTCAGAGTCAGTAGATTCCCAATAGAAGTGCAAAGATTTGTAATCAGTTAATCTGATCTCTAAAGTGATGACCCAGAAGAAAATTGTGTTCTACTGGTTTTATTAAATGTATAGCATCTAGAATGTACTTTCAGAGAAGTTTATGTGTTTAACTAATAGGGAAGAGAATCCTGGATCAGGTACCAGTGGTGTTTGAATGGTTACATAAGGAATTCAGTGACTACAGCATGCCTTTTGGGTACCAGGGGATGGGGTATGCAGAAAGAACAGACCAATAGGGTAGGCACATGGCCATATGGAGAGCATTGGTATCATTTATATGGCCTTGCTAAATCTAAACAAAGCACTTCCATAGTACTTATGGCTTTGAAAATCTGTCAGATGGCACCACAGCAGGCTAATGTGGTGGCATCTTGGTGGCATCTTCTGAAGGCATTAATTTGGTTCCCCCCTCACCCTTGCAAAATAGTGGAAAAAAGTGAATTTTAGTAATTAATAGGCACTTACCCTTCTTTCGTCATATTGTCAACTTCAGTTGGTTTCTGACTTGCCATTAACATGTCTAATGCATATGTCAAGTGGAAGCCTGACATGCTAGTGGAAACAGAATATTATGTGAAGGCGGCAATGTGTTAAAACAATTGAGCGAGCAAGCACTAAAGTTTGCTGCTCAGGCCATATGTTGCAGTGTTTAATTTCCCGTAGTGGAGAAACATGGTTGTCAGAGAAAAAGATGATGAATACATTTACTTTGGGCAACTTATTACAATGAAGAATGACTTTCCAGAGGACGGGAACAGAGGAATTAGGCTTGCATGGAGAGCATATGGGAGGCATTCCGACGGAGGCAGGATAGTAGGACTGTGTGTGCTTTCAAATGAAAGACATTTAATCAATGTATGTTTCTGGTGTTGACGTATGGAAGTGAGAAATGGGTTTTGATTTGGAAGACAGGAAGAAGGTTAAAGGTAGTACAGGTGGTTACAGAATGATTGATACTTTAAGTAACTAACAGAGAAAGAAAATGTAACTCTTTCAGTTGGGCAACAGATTGGAGAGAACAATGTAATTTAGAAAAATACAGAACATGAAATGATTCAGGGCAGGTCACCTGGCTACAAGAAGAGATGACAGACAGAACAAGCTGATGATCCAAGGGTCTGATCAAATGTGGTAAAAGAGACATGCTGGGATGAGCGGCAAGCAAGCTGACACCAAGGCTCTAATGGGCCAATCAGAAGTATAGTAGCTAGGCCAGAACCTTAGTTAGCCACACCCAGGCGGAGATGACCACTAACAATTTTCCAAGGCTTACAAATCAAACAACTTTGATTTGTTCAACTAGAGCACACTTGAGGCATCCAAAACTCTACTTAAAATTAGAGAAAATCGCCATCTGCTGATATCAAGGTCCTATTGAAGAGACATGAAGACAAACTAAATATTGTTTATATATTTTCTTCCCCACAACAGTGATTTTTAGGTAGGCCTGTGTATTCTCCTTTTCTTGGGTCTAAAAATGCATAGAAGAGAGCTCTTAAATTACCTTTATCTAAGTGGTATTTAATCCCATCTTTCAGGGGTCAAAGTTTGGCTCATGAACTCAGTGAAGCAGCATATGATTTAGTATTTAATTCCAGCATTCTCCACTTGTTTTTAGTTACTTAGTTAGGGAGATGTCCTTAGGAAGATAATGTTTCAGGAGAGGTGATTTTGATCACTAATGATTATTACAAAAAATATGTAATGACCAGCTCCTTCTCAAAATAACCGTTAATACCTACTCTCAGGAAATGCTGTGTTTTCAAGGATATTATACTAAATGGATGCCTCATAATGGTTCATTTAAAGTGTGATTAGAGTAATGGGTTTAACAGTCAAAGGCAGCTTGTTGTTCATTTTTAGACTGAAAGCACTTGCCAGATTCTTGAAGTGTTGATTTAGCTAACCAAATCTTTTTTTAAAAAAAATTAAACTTCTCATGGGTCAAAGAAATGAGAAGCCTCCCTTCAGACGTTTCAAGTATGAGGTTTTAAAATAAACGCTGAACACAAGCAGCTCCACTGATGCTGGCTTTAAGTGGTGTGGGGAGGTGTAAGGAGGTGAGCAGGGAGGACGACAGGAGCCACTAAAGGGGGAAGATGGCGAGTTTGAATCACTGGCATTTGCTTACAAGCCAAAGAGTGGCCCATCTGATTTTATATTTAGCATGTTTATGCGCTATGATTCCTAACATTTTTCTGAAGATTAAGCATTAGACAAGGAGAACCTACGGGTTACAGATGGTATTGATTAAATCTGAGAGTGACTCTAAATTGATCTAACATAAATTACCCTTGAAACCAAAGAGTAAGAATGAGTGATTAAGGGAAAATCCAGAAATGAGGATAATTGAGTTTAACTACCAATTCTCTTACAATTGGGAATAAATGGTGCCTCAGTTTCCTCTATCAGCAAATGAAGAAAACACTTCTCCTCCTCATCAATTACTGGCAAGCTCAAGTACTGCCTGAAATCTACTTGGGCATCACACAAAAGGCACTGTGGCTGTGAGATGAAATGCTAGCATCTCATGTCACACAGCACTCACTCTCTTTATTCTTTTTCAGGTGTCGGCCACATCTACTTTCACTGAGTTTGCTTCTTGCCCTGCCACTCCAGGTCCCTTGACTAATTCTCTAATGTCTAAAAATTGCACTTGCGGATAGAGTGACAATGGACATGGAACTGCCATCACACCTCTTAAAAATGATTTAAATTATAATTTATCTGAACATAGCATGCACTCTTGGGAGACTGATGAATGGTACAGAAAGTAGCAGGCCAAAACAATTACCATTAACATTATCAGAACCCGTATGACTTAAAAATAGGCCATATGAGCTTCATAAGAGGCATTAGCAGTGTCGAAGGTGCACTGACTCTATGCACATCTGATTGGAGGAGGTAAAAATAAAGTCACTTTCATCCTGGTAGGATCTAAGTACAGTGGGCTAAGTAAGACCTAGGTGAACTGGCAAATTGCCAGGTTGCCAGGTAGGAATGAATGCCTAATATGCCAGATCTGATTTTTTGTTTCTTAAGAAAATCTGAAAATACAGATTTTTATATGAACTCTTCAAAATTTTAAATGTTGACAATGAAAATACAATATTGCATGTCAAACAAAACATGTATGCAGGTCACGGGTGACCTCTGGTTCACCACTTTGTTACCTTTGATTTGAAAAATGTCTCATGCTACAATAATACACTTTTCAGATAAATGCAGAGAACTGCATGAGCTCTCTCACCTTCTGGAGCAAAAGATCTCTTTTTCATTGAGTGCAGCTGAAATTATCCCCTGTGTATAACTGTCCTTAAGTCAGTTCAATAACAATAATTCCTGGAGACGAGTCTTGTGCCAGGCACTGACAGGGACACAGAATATGAATGACACAGGCCTGACATCTAAATGCTCAAAAACTAGGAGGCGATTTTAGATGAACTCACTAAAGCTCACAGTGTGAGGAGGAATGGAGTAAGTGCCAAAACAGCAGCAAGATCAAGTGCCCCAGGGCTCCAAGGAGGGAGTGAGCACAGACCCTGGGTTCCAAGGAAGACAACTTGAGAGAGTGCGCACCGAGGTGAGCTGTGAGCGAAGGGGGTTGGGGGAGGTGGAAATGGTGGAGGAAGGCATTTCTGGTAACCCCATGAGTGAGCAAGACCATGGACATTGGAGAGGCTGGAGCACATTTAAAGCAGCATGTACTGGAGAGTGTAAGATAGAGGTGGGAAAATTTTGAAGACAAAGGCTGAGCAAAACAGTGGGCTCTGTATTGAGCAGAGCCTCTAGTCCGCCATCACGGACTCCCTGTGGAGAGCCTTTAATGTTCTCTCTGGTGGGTATGTGTGCTGGGTGGTGTAAGTAAGGAGGGGAAAATGAAGGAGGTTGAGCTGGATAGACTTGCAGCTTGTCAGTCCCCATTTACTATACCTTGTCTGTCTACCTACAGATTCTCGAGACTTTGATCCTTGAGTGAAATTGCAGCAGGTGTTGAGCTCATGTTCCTAGGTGGGCTGTGTATCAGCAGTGAGGGATGTCTGGAATCAGGTTCCCATTCCTGAGCCTGGCATTCACAATGCCTGGGGTTTGTGCTCAGTCCAGGAGACTGCGTTTTCTCCCACATTTCTTCTGTGTACTCAAGGACTGGAATTTAGCTTTGAACCCTAATGAGCCTACTTAGTTCTCTAACCAAACCTTAAAGCTTGTTGACTTTTTTTATGATAGAGCATTGGAGGAACGCATTATACTCTGTTTAATCTCAGCAATGAACTAGAAACCATCTCCTAATCCATGTGGATTACCCCTCACAAAGCAGGAAACCTTCACCATCTGAGTGGAATACTCAAAACTCAGAGATTCCCTTTGCTGTGAACTTCCACTCTTAAATACTGCGATTTGGATGGAAGGCTATTCTCTTGGGCCACATACCTTGGTTTCATACATCGTCCTCCTCCTGTCAGTCTTAAAAAATTAAATTTATTTAAATAAAATCAAATGGAGAACATAATTGCTCAGTTTCATTAGCCACATTTGAAGTGCCCAATAGCTACAAGAGGTTAGCAGCTGCCATGTTGGACAAGACAACTGTAGAACATTTCAATCATTGCAGAAAGCTCTTTTGCACAGCCCTGAGAACATTGCTTTGTTCATTAACCAAATGGGCTCAGTCCTGCAATATGCTGATGTGGCCTCAGATGTACACACATCCACATACAAACACACATAGAGCTGGTTCGTGTGTAGCTTCACCATCACCTCTCATCTGCCTACAATGTGGTAGGAGAACAGAGGAAGAAGGAAATGCTATTTGCAGGACTGGTATCAACAACAAGGAACAGATATTTAACTTGAAAAATTCATCATAATGGTATGTAAATTAATAAAACTAAGGGGGAAACAGGAAAAGAAAGTAGTGATAGACTGTATAATTCTGCTCCATTAATAAAAAAGCATCAATATGAATCACAGGAAATTATTATAACCCTGGATAAGTATAAGCAGAGGCCATATTTGGTATAGAATTTCAAATTATGTGGTATTATAGGCAATAAAAAGTATTGTGGAACTCCACAAAGAGGTGCCATTGAGAGAAACCAAAAATGCCTTAAGTCTGTACACATCTTGTTTGCTCATAAAAATCAAGGATATTGAATTTTCGAACTCTATACCAGTGGGGATTTAAGGTGCTCACACTTGAGACACTGTCACAATGAAGTAAAACTTGCTAATATGGGTCCTAGAGTACTTGCCTGCTGAAGAGACCCTGGACTGGAAGGTAGATTCTGTGAAGCAAAGATTTACTTGGTCCTGTTCTCCAGGTACCCCTAGAGTTTGACACCTATCATACAGAAAATTGCAAATAAATATCTGTCCAATAAACGAAAGAAGGACAAATGAGTGAATTGAGATCTGGGAAGCCTAGTGTTTTAACCTTAATGCCTTAGGGGAGACTTGTTAGTCTCCTTAGAGCAGTGGTTCTCAACCTTCCTAATGCTGTGGCCCTTTACTACAGTTCCTGTGGGTCGCGACCCACAGGTTGAGACCCACTGCCTTAGAGTCAAGCAAAGAACTCAGTTTTTCTCTGAGTTAAAAAGATAATTTTTGAAAATCATCTACTCATATGATTCCAAATATACATACACATAAATAATTAGAAATCTTGGCACTTCTGCACCCCACATGATGCCAGTTCCCATGCCCGCTTCTTACTAGGGACCACTGTGTTTAGTTTCTTGTAGGTCCTTCCAGTTTTTCATGTGTAAGAATAAATGGAAATTCATATTCTTATTTTCCTCCTTTTTATATAAATGGCAACTTACTTTATATATACAGTTCTGCATTTTTCTCTTCCAGTCAAATTTTTTTTCTCAGCATCTTACTCTTTCATTATTTTTTAAAGTTTTGTAGTATTCTGTTGTATGAATGTATCATAATTTATTTAGCCTGTTTATTTTAGCAATTTGCTGGATTTAACAGTTTAGGCTATTTCAAATTTTGGGTCTTGCAAACAATACTGTGATGAATACCTTAACCATATGTCCTTTCGTTCATTTGCAAGTGTGTTTGCAACATAAATTTCCAAAAGTAAAATTGCTGGAGAGAAAGATATATGCATTTGTAATTTTGATGGATTTTCCTAAATTTCTCTCCATATGGGGTTATGCTAACATATACTCTCACAAATGACGTATGAGAGGGCTCGTTTCCTACAGACTCACCAATGCAGTATATTATCAGACTTTGGGATTTTGCCAACTTGAGAGGAGAAAAATGGTATCTCAATATAGTTCTAATTTGCATATCTTTTATTATGAGTGAAGCGGAGCATTTTTCCAAATGTTTAAGAGCCATTCATATTTCATTTTATGTGAACCATGTGTTTATATCTTTTGCCTAGTTTTTTCTATTAGCTTATTGCACTCTTATTTCTCTGTCTGTAGGAACTTTTAATCTACTGAAGAGAGTACTTCTTTGTTTAAATGTGAATCGCAAATATTTTTTCCTAGTGGGATTTCTATCTTTTGACTTTGTATGTGTGTGTGTGTGAGATGTAGAAGCTTTTATTTCTATATATTCGGACTTACCAACATTTCATACCTTCTAAAGTTTGAATGAGTCTTAAAATAATCTTTCCATTCTAAGGTTTAAAATGTTACCAGGTTATTTTAGTGCTTTTAATAGGTTTTATTTCTAACATCTCAATCTTTGATTCACTTAGAATTTGTGATCATGTAGATCCAACTTCATTTTTTTTTCAGATGTCTACCCTTTTTTACCAACACCATTTATCAGATAGTTCATCTTTATTCCACTGGTGTGAGCTGCCACTTTTAACATATACTAAATTCAGCCAGGCTGATTGTTAAGTGGAGTGAAGATTGGTGAACATCTTAGTCTTACCGGCCTGTTGTGAAAGCTAGCGGGGGCCGTCTTATGGGACAGGGAAGAACTTCTGAGTCTCCTAGCTTTGCCACAGTTCTTTACTAGGTCCTCGTATGACTCTGGAAACAATAGAAGAGCAAGAAAGGCAGAATTCCTTTCAGAAGAACTCCTAAGGGCTTACTGGTTCTGTAGTCCATGCTTCTTGAATTCCAGGTTATGGCAGGAATATCAATTGCATTTTCTTAAAGAGATGACAGGGACAGACATTCTAGATTCATAGTACTATGGTTTGAATTTGTTCCCCCAAAATTCATATGTTGGAAACGTAATCTCCATTGCAACAGTGTTGAGAGGAGGGGCCTTTAGGAGATAATTAGGTCATGAGGGCTCTAATCTTGTGAATGTATTAATGCTGTTACTGTGAGAATGGATTTATTATTGCAGAAATGGGTTCCTTATAAAAGAATGAATTTAACTTCCTTTTCTCTCTCTCACTCATGTGATACTCTCTATTGTGTTATGTCAGCAAGAAGGGCCTCACCACATACAGCCCCTGGGTCTTAGACTTCCCACCTCCAGAACCACAAGCCATATAAATTTCTGTTCACTATACATTATTTAGTCTCAGGCATTTTGTCATGGCAGTACAAAATAAACCAAGAGCAATTTTTCTTTGATGTGTAATCTTCAGTTAAACCTTGGCACCTGAGTTTTGTCTTTACCTGCTAAAGGAGGGAGCTGACGTAGGCACATTTCAAAATCCCTTTAAGAGATGATATTCCATGAATGGCAAGCAGAACAGTCTGATAGGAGCATTTCATTCTCACATCCAGAGGGCTGGATCATATTCCACACTCAGTCACTGGCTCTGCCTCATAAATCGTGCCCTCCCAGGAGGTCAGTGCCAAGGCTCTGCACGTAAATCTGAAGATCAAGACTGACCACTGTGAAATGCCTAGAGAATGGGAACACAGACAGAGGAAGATTTATGGTGTAGCAAAAGATTTTCATGACTATGAGGGAATGAGAAAAGGCACATATACACTTTTTCATTGTAATTTCTAAGCCTGTAATAACCCATCTATCTGCAAACTTTTGAACCTGTCCTATTGCCCACCTAGGCCTTATATATTTTGATATTTTCAAATACAGTGTGAGCTCTTCTAATGTGAAAGTAAAGACTTGCTCATCGCAAGGGCAAATTTCAAGACAACATGATCAAAGATGGTAGAAGAATCAAATGTTGGGAGTAGTTATTTACATCATCCTGGATAAAGAGCCCCACGGGTACCATATCAAAAGCTCTGTTTATGACATTCAGAGAAAGCCAGCCAACTAGCAGCAGGAGGTGTTGGATGGGCTGGCAAACATTTCTTTTTTTAATGTAGATCCTACAAGCATCACAGATTTAAATCATAGATTAGAATAACATATCTAAAAATGGCTGGAAGGCAAACATATTTGAGATTAAACAATATGCATTAAAAATACGAATAACTATCTTCCCGTGTTAATCACATCAAATGATTTTGTTTTTCTACAGTATGCAGATGTCTCTTGTTAAGCAAAGTAACACATTTCTATTTCAAGGCTATTAACAGTGGAGCAGCTGTACACTACCAGAGAATTTTTAGAAATCATAATGAAATTAAACAACCGATAGATAAAGAAAAAAATGCTTTCTTTAGAGCTATGCTGGTTGATGGCATTATCTTATTAAATATATATTTCAAGTACATGATACATTTCCAAAGAGTGATATTAGATCCCAGTACATTGAAACCAACTGGAACAGAGCCTTGAGGTTTAAAAAAAAACTCCACATTAAGAGAGCAAAATGCATTCCTCTGAAGGATCAAGATGACTTTTTATTCTTATGGTATCACTATATATTAAAGGTATGAATGATGTTCTGTAGGTTAAGCAGCAATTGCAACAGCATTCCCTAAATACCCATTGTTACTAAATCTACAGCATTCAACTCTGAAAATTAAGTGTTCGTATTTTTCCCATTACTTCCAATAAGGGGAATAGAGTGTTTTTCTCTGTTTTTTTGGCAACAGAACCTGAAAAGCCGAGTTTATGTGTATATATAAAAAATTAAATATATGTGTGTATATAAACTTAAGTCATATTTGACTTCTCAATTGCGAGAGCTACAAGACATAATGTACAAGATAACAAACGTTATCAGTATATATTGAATATTAGAATTTTAATACAGTTTTGTTTTTTTTTAAATGTGTATACATTTTTTGGCACCCTGTATAGTATGTTCTGTAGTTCCAACTCTTTTTATTCTAGCTTTATTGAAGTATAATTAACAAATAAAATGGCATATATTTAAGATGTACCAGATGATGATTGGACATGCATATATAAAGTTACCACCATCATCGAGTTAGTTATCATGTCCATCTCCTTACATGATTACCTTTTTTCCATGTGGTGAGAACACATAAGGTCAACTCTCTCAACAAATTTCAAATATAAAATACAGTATTATTAACTACAGTTGCCATTTTGTACATTAGAACCCCAGAACTTATTCATCTCATAACTTATAACCTTCGACCAGCATCTTTCCATTTCTTCCACTCTCCAGTCCCTGAAACCACCATTCAATTTTCTCTTTCCATGAGGTCAACTTTTCTGGATTTCATATATAAGTGAGATCATACAGTATTTGTCTTTCTCTGTGTTATTTCACTTAGTATAATACCCTCCAGGTTTATCTATATTATCAAAAATAACAGAATTTTCCTTTTTATGGATGAATAATATTCTGTTGTATGTAAACACCATATTTTCTTTATTCATTCATCTCTTGACAGATACTTTGGTTGTTCTTATGTCTCAGAGATCATAAATAACGCTGTAATGAATGTGCCAAAGCAGATATTTCTTTGAGAAACTAATTTTATTTTCTTTGGTTATGCACCCAAAAGGGGCATTGCTGAATGATGTGGTAATTCTATCATTAACTTTTGAGTCGCCTCTCTACTGGTTTCTATAAATGCCTCTAACAATTTACATTCCCACTAGCAGTGTACAGGGGCTCCTTCTCCTCTGTGGTCTTACCAACACTTATTATTATATTTTGTCTATTTAAAAAGTAGTCATTCTAACAGGTGTGAGATGATATTTCATTGTGGTTTTGATTTGCATTTCCCTGATGGTTAGTGATGTTGAGCACCTTTTCATGTACCTGTTGACCACTATATATTTTCTTTGGCAAAATATTTATTTATGTCCTTTGCCCACTTTTTAATCAGTTTATTTGTTTTTATTTTTATTTTGCTATTGAGTTATAATAGTTCCTTATAGATTTTGGATATTTACTCCTCAGATACACATGATTTGCAAATATTTTCTGCCATTTTATAAGTTATCTTTTCATTTTTGTTGATTGTTTCCTTTTCTGTGTAGAAGTTTTTGGTTTGATATAGTCTCACTTATTTATTCTTGCTTTTGTTGCCTGAGTTTTTGGTGTTATATCAAAAAACCAAAATCATCGCCAAGACTAAGTTGAGCAGGTTTTCCTCTGTGTTTTCTTCCAGGAGTTTTAAATTTCAGGTCTTACATTTGAGTCTGTAACCCATTTCAAGTTAATTTTTGTGAGTGGTGTAAATACAATTACATTCTTTTGCATGTGAATATATAGTTTTGCCCAATACAATTCATTGAAGAGACTATCATTTCCCATTTGTGTATTCTTGGTGTCCTTGTCAAATATTAGCTGATACTATATAAGTGGGTTATTTCCAGGTTCTCAATTCTATTAGTCTGTATATCTGTTTTTATACCAGTATCAAACTATTTTGATTGCTACTGCTTCCAACACTTATCTCGCTTTCTTATTAGTTGCCCCCCCCTTTTTTTTTGAGACAAAGTCTCATTCTGTACCCTGAGTAGAGTGCAGTGGCATCATCATAGCTCACTGCAACCTCAGATTCCTGAACTCCGGGGGTCCTCCTGCCTCATCTTCCTGAGTACCTGGGACTACAATCATGTGCTATGATGCCTGTCTGGGTATTTTTATTTTTTGCAGAGGTGTTTAGATGAGTCTTAAAATCCTGAGTTCAAGCAATCCTCTCACCTCAGCCTCCCTAATTGCTAGGATTACAGGTGTGAGCCACCACACCTAGCTGAATTTATTATCAGGGTAAATCTAGCCTCATAAAACAAGTTTGGAAATGTTTCCTCTTTTTCAATATTTTTGGAAGAGTTTGAGAAGGATTGGCACTAATTCTTCTTTAAATGTTTGGTAGAATTCAGCAGAGAAGGCATCAGCTCTTGGGTTAATTTGATAAGAGATTTTTGTGTATGTGTATGTGTCTAGGAATTTATCCTTTTCATCTATATTGTCCAATTTGTCAGCTTACCATTGTTTATAGTAGTCTCTTATGACCCTTTGTGTTTGGTATCAGTTGTAATAGGTCTTCTTTCATTTCTGATTTTATTTGTTTGAGACTTTATCTTTTTATCTTAGTCTAGCTAAGTGTTTGTCAATTTTGTTTATCTTTTCAAAAAACCAACTCAATTTTATTGATTTATTCTATTGTTATTCTATTCCCCCGCCCCCTTTTTTAGAGATAGAGTCTTACTCTATCCCCTTTGGTAGAGTGCTGTGGCGTCACAGCTCACAGCAACCTCCAACTCCTCCCTCCCTTTTTTTTTTTGAGACAAAGTTTTGCTCTGTCCCCCATGCTGCAGTATAGTAGTATCATCATAGCTCACAGCAACCTCAAATACTGGGGTTCAAATGATCCTGTTGTCTCAGTCTCCCAAATAGTTGGGACTACAAGTGCATGCCAAACTAATTTCTTATTTTTATTTTTATAGATATTGGGTCTCATTTTGGTTGGACATGATATTTGATATGATTTCAATCTTCTTGAATTTATTAAGAGTTATTCTGTGGTTTAATATATGATCTATCTTGAGAAATGTTATATGTGCACTTGAGAAAAATGTATATTCTTCTGATGTTGGATGGAATTTTCATACATGCTTATTATGTCCATTTGGTCTATAATGTTTTTCAGATATTCTACTTCCTTCTTGATTCTCTATTTGACTGATCTACCTATTGTTGAGAATAGGAAAGTAAAGTCCCATAGTATTATTATTTGCTGTTTATTTCTCTTTTCAGTTTTATTAATATTTGTTTTATGTATTTAGGTGTTTTGATACTGGGTGCATACATATTTTTAATTGTTGTTCTTGATAAATTGACACCATTTATTGTCATATAGTAACCTCATTTGTCTCTTGACAGAATTTTAAAATTGTTATTAATAACAACAATACTTGTTTGTCATTTAAAAAATAAAAATTATATATTTATGATGTATGATATGGAGCTCTGAAATATGCATATATATTATAAACTGGCTAGACAGTGCTAATGGACATATATATTACCTCACACACTTGTCTTGTAGTAAGAACACTTAAAATCTACTCTCTCAGTAATTTTCAAGAATATAATATATTGTTATTAATTTATTCCTCCTATCTAACTGAAATTTTGTATTCTTTAAATAATGTCTCCCCAAACTCCCTACCTCTTCCTCCTGTAACCATGATTCTACTCTCCAATTCTATGAGTTCAACCCTTTTAGATTCTATATATAAGTGAGATCATGAGATATTTATGTTTCTTGTGAACACAAGACTTAAAATTTATTTTTCTAATATAAGTATAGCTACTCCTGCTCTCTTTTGATTATAATTTTCAGGGGGCATCTTTTTCATGCCTTCACTTTCAACCTGTATGTGTTGTTAAAGCTAAAGTGAGTTTCTTGTAGGCAGCATATTAATGGATGATTCAGAAAATCCATTCAGTCATTCCTTGTCTTTTGACTGGAGAATTGAATATATTTACATTTAAAATAGTTATTGATAGGTTAGGACTCACTATTATCATTTTGTTAATTGTTGACTGTTTTATATTTTCTTTTTTCCTCTCGTAATATCTTCCTTTGTGTTTTGATGACTTTGTAATGATATGCTTTGATTCCTTGCTTTTAATCTTTTGTTAATCTACTACAAGTTTTTTCTTTGTTGTTATCATAAGACTTGCATAAAACATAACATCTAATTTTAAACTGATTAAGAACTTAACTTGATCCCATGTTAAAACTATAATTTATTTCCTGTCTCACATAGTTTATTGATGTTATAATTTACATTTTTATATTGCATATCTATTAACAAAATAGTTAATTTTAGTACATTTATTTTTTAACTTGTCTAGTAGAGTTGGCAGTGATTGATATACCTACCATTATAATATTAGCAAATTCTGAATTTGACTTTATATTTAATTTTACCAGTCAGTTTTCTATATCAATATGTTTTCATGTTGTTAATTGATATACTTTCATTTAATTTCAAAGAACTCCCTTTAGGATTTCTCCTATAGCAGGTCTAGTGGTGACGAACTCTTAGTTTTTGTTGTCATTGTTTGTTTATTTATTTTTTTTTTGAAAAGTCTATTTCTTCTTCACTTCTGAAGGACAACTTTTCTGGGTATAGTATTCTTGGTTGGCATATTTTTTTCTCCCAATATTTTGAAGATTTTATTTCATTATTTCCTGGACTGCTAGGTTTCTGCTGAGAAACTTACTGATAGTCTTATGGAATTGGACATGATGAGCTGCTTTTCTCTTACTGCTTTCCAATGTTTTGTCTTTGACTTTTAACGATTTAATTATCAGGTGTCTTATTGTGCATCTTTTGGTGTCAACTTATTCAGAGACTTTTGGGCCTAAAGAATCTGGGTGTGCATTTCTTTCCCCAAATTTGAAAGTCTTTAGCCATTATTTCATTAAATAGACTTTCTATTTCCTTCTCTTTATTACCCTCATCTAGGATCCCCAAAATATGTATTGTTTTGCTTGATGATGTCACACAAATTCTATAGGCTTTTTTCATTCCTTTTCATTCTTTTCTTTTTGTCCCTCTGCCTGGATAATTTTAAATGGTCTTTATCAAATTCCACTGATTCTTTTTCCTGCTTGATTAAGGTCTCTGGCTGAGCAAGACCACTGCCTATGTTCTGAGGTCTGGTAGGGATGCTAGCTGGGCTCCACAGTCAGGTAGGTTCTCTGGTTAAGTGCCATATTATTCAGGTGGGACTGTTGGCTGGGCTTTGCTGTTTCTCTTGGAAGGATGGACTCTCAGGCTATGTATGCTCCCTGGGAAGGCTGGACTCTGTGTTCATGTGGGGCCTTAGACTGAGCTCTGTGTTTAGGTTGTGTCTCATACTGGGCTCTGTGATGATGTAGAGACGTAGTTTGGCCTCTGTGACTGGGTAGGGACTCATTCTGGGCTTTATAATTGGGTGGGGCTTCAGGCTATGCCCTGCATTGGCTGTAGTCATTGGCTGTGCTCCACTATTGAGTGGAGGTGTTGACTTGGCTACCTACCCAGGCAGGACTGCACATGGGACTGTGCAGCTAGGCAGGGATGCTGGTTTGATCCCCTCAACTAGGCGAAGTTTCTGGCTATGCTCTGTGGCCAAGTCAAACCAGTAGCTGGGAGCCCCAGCTGGGAAGAACTGTTCACCATGCTCGTTGGCCAGATGGGGCCACTGGCTTGCTTCTGCAGGTGGGTGGGCTCTCTTGTCAGTCAAGGCTATCAGCCAGGATGTCCAACATTTATGTGCTGGCTACTGTGAACTTTAGCTCCCTTCTCTGTTCCTAGCTGACCCCAGGTAGTCAAGCTCTGCCAGTTGCCCCAGTGCTCCATATAAGGTGAGACAGAATTAGGCCTTCCAGGAAACACTTCAGAATGCTAGAGAAGCTGGATGTCTACTGTGGGTCTCTGTTTCTTATTGGAGAAACCATAAGCCTGAGGGAACCATTTTGGGCACTGTACACACCTGAAGGCAGGGCGACATAGTCAAAGTGAAATTACCTTCTTTCCACTGAAATGTGGCTTTTCTCAGTTTTGTTGCTTATGAAAGTTGACCTGCTAGCAGTAGTTTTATTTTAGAGAACTACTACTCTTCAGTTTTATGTATCTGAACTTTATCTCAACATGAACTACCTAATTTATTTCTCTTTTGACCTTACAACATATTTTGAATATTCACTAAAATGTTCTCACAGAAGTAACACAAAGCAAAAGACATAGAAGGGAGTTTTGTGATAAAGCACATTGTTAGTGAGTTCTTTTACTCTTACAAAGCTTTAGATGTCAAAACTGGACTTCATGGGCACTCACCAAAGAAGTCAGCTGACAGCCTCTCTTATGGCAGTGGTAGAAGAGGATGCACCTGTATTTTCAATGTCAGTTTTTCCCCATTTCTAGGTTCTCCAACTAAAAGGCTAAATACATAACTAAATATAATAAATACATAAATACATAATATCTTGAGAAACTTCTTTTTTAGGAAATATTGGCATTGAGGACAGGGCTAATAGGAAATAACATAAAACTGTCACTTCAAATTGAGTCTTTTGAGGAAACCGAAATGGAAGGATCTATGTCAATGGATTCCAGACTTCCAAAAGTATTCTAATTTTCCCAGACATGCCTTTTTTTTAAAATTTAAATAAAAGGTGCAGTTTCCTGTCTTCTTTTCCTACCTAACTCTGGAAAACTTCTAAGGGAGCAAACCAAGAGGGGGCTTCAATTATCTCTGGCACACTCAGGGAGCCTTTATAAGGGCAAAATACAATTTGTTCTACAGCAAAGTACCTTAAACACATGGTCTCTAAGAGAACTTTGATCCTGTGCCCTCAATTCTTTTTGCCTATCAGAAATATTCTCTCTTCTTTTTTCCTGCAGAGTCAACACATAATATTAAACAGCCTGTCTGAGGTATCTAATTAACAAACTGACTGTAGAAGATCACTTACAACATAAAATATTAAATCATCCAAAAAACTAATATTCTCCACACCTCATAAATTAAAATAAGCAAGAGACTGAAATGAAATAAAACCCTGATGCATATCATTCTAGGCCTTTGCCCCTAAAGAGGCTGCACTCCTTGAAGCATTTAAGCATTTAAAAGAAAAAAATATATATATGCACAGACACACACACACATATATACATGTGCATTGAGTAATTTCAAAATGCTTTCTGGCACCAGTTTATACTCTGTCATAGCAGCTCTAACTTGAGACCTCAGTCTGTACTTCTCTTGATCTTATGCTTCACAAATCATTTTAAGTCAGATATGAAGCTCATCAGTTATGTGTCTTTTCATTATAATTGCAATACACTCTTGGAGCTTGGTTCTGTTCCCATTGGCTCAATGGTCATCATTTATCTGCTTTGTATATTTTAGGGCATTATTTAACAGAAGCAGCAATCTGTTTGAAGAATGCAAGGGCTGTTTGATATTAACACAGAGAATGATTAATCAAAGAGCATTTGGTCCTGAAGCATCGAGACGGAGCTGAGGTCATTAGCAGGGCAAACCTGGGAAGCAAGCTTTGACTGAGAAAACGAGATGGGCTAATGCTTTGAGGATTTAAAATATAAATAAATAAGAAGGTTATGGTCGTTCATTTCTAGAACTTTTACTTAAAGGACCACTGCATTAAGAGATTTGAAGAGGTATATTATTTTTAAAGATAGAAATCCTCTTATTTATGGTAAAATATGAAACTGTTTGTATCCAGGTAATAGCTGAATCCACCAGTGTCTCTAAGAATAGTTGTTTCAAATGCTAGAATGTTTAGATTATTTCATGTTTTAAATGAGAAATAGCAACAGATACAGAACTAGGTGTTGGATATGAAACAAGAACTAGACTCATTAAAACCGTTACCCTACTGAGACTTCTCTGGTGCTCCAAAGTAAGACCTTCTCTGCCAAAGACACAGGGGTTTAATGTAATTATCCAGACATCATTCCAAATCAGTTCAACTTTCCACATTGCTTTTGGCAGTTATGTCCATCAAGCATCATGTATTAGAGAAAGCAGGACTGAACACCCCAAGAACAACAAAAAAGACAATTGTCTTAAATTTGGGTCCTCCTCCCCTGCCAAAGTGTATCCTGAGTCAAGGAATATTGCATTGACAGTGTGTGACAAATTATCACAAACTTAATAGTTAAAACAACACAAATTTATTATCTCACAGTTCTATCGATCAGAAGTTTAGATGTCACTTGGCTAAGATCAGGTGTCATCAGGGTACACCCCTTTCTGGAGGCTTTAGGGAGACTTTATCTCATTGTCTTTTCCTGCTTCTAGAGGCTGCATATGGTTCCTTTCTTCTATCTTCAAAGCAAGCAAGATCAGGTTATCTCTGGTTGTCTCTTCCAATCCCCTCTTCCAATTTTACTCAGACTCTTGTGTCTATATTGGGCCCACCTGATAATCCAGGATAATCTCCCTATTTTTGAGGTCAATTGATTAATAACCTTCATTTCCTCTGCGCATCTCCAACTTTAAGCATTGCCTCATAACCTACCTATTTACAGGTCCTGAAGATTAGCACGAACACTTTTTTTAAGGGGGGAAGGTAGACAGTACCCTGCTGGCTACATGAAGAGTTAGGTATAAGTATTTTTTTTTTGAGAGAGTGCTGTGGCATCACAGCTCACAGCAACCTCCAATTCCTGGGCTCAAGCAAGTCTCCTGCCTCTGCCTCCCAAGTAGCTGGGACTACAGGCACCCGCCACAACACCTGGCCATTTTTTGGTTG
>CAUYON010053644.1:0-22030 GCA_963573935.1 Arctocebus calabarensis | reverse complement strand
ATACTTTTTCTTCCATTCTTGAGATACTTTGCTAAGAAGAATATGTTCCAGCTCCATCCATGTAAACATGAAAGAGGTAAAGTCTCCATCTTTCTTTAAGGCTGCATAGTATTCCATGGTGTACATATACCACAATTTATTAATCCATTTGTGGGTCGATGGGTACTTGGGCTTCTTCCATGATGTAGCAATTGTGGATTGGGCTGCAATAAACATTCTGGTGCAAATATCTTTGTTATAAACTGATTTTTGGTCTTTTAGATATGTATCTAGTAGAGGAATTGATGGATCGAATAGCAGGTCTATAGTAGATCCCTAAGTGATCTCCAAACATCTTTCCTAAAGGAATGTATTAGTGTGCATTCCCACCAGCAGTGTAGAAGTGTTCCCCTTTCTCCGTATCCAAGCCAACATCTCTGGTTTTGGAATTTTGTGATGTGGGCTAATCTTACTGAAGTTACATGATATCTTAATGTGCCTTTGATTGGCATTTTTCTGATGATTAAAGATGGTGAGCATTTTTTCATGTGTTTGTAGGCCGTGCACCTGTCTTCTTCAGAGAAGTTTCTCTTCAAGTCCCTTGCCCACCCTGAGATGGGATCACTTGTTCTTCTTCTCCCATTCTGAGGGATGTTTGCTTGCTTTAGTTACTATGTTCTTGGCTGTGCAGAAGCTTTTTAGTTTGATCAGGTCCAAGTAATATACTTTTGGTGTTGCTTCAGTTGCCTGGGAGGTCTTCCTTATAAAATATTCACCCAGGCCAATTTCTTCAAGATTTTCCCTGAACTTTCTTCTAGTATTTTTATAGTCCATGTCTTAAGTTTAAATCTTTAATCCAGTGAGAGTCTACCTTAGTTAATGGTGAAAGGTGTGGGTCCAGTTTCAGTCTTCTACCGGTCGCCAGCCAGTTCACCCAGCACCATTTGTTAAATAGGGAATCTTTTCCCCACTGAATGTTTTTAATTGGCTTATTGGAGATCATATAATCGTATGTAGCTGTATTCATCTCTTGGTTCTCTATTCTGTTCCATACATCTACCTCTCTGTTTTTGTGCCAGTACCATGCTGTTTCGATCACTATAGATTTATATTATTATCGATTTATAATATAGTATGAGGTCTGGTAGTGTGATTCCTCCTGCTTTCTTTTTATTTCTGAGTAATGTCTGAGATATTTGAGGTTTTTTTCTGATTCCAAATAAAACAAAGCATTATTTTTTTGAGATCTTTAAAATATGACAGTGGAGTTTTAATTGGGATTGCATTAAAATTGTATACTCTTTGCATAATATGGACATTTTAACAATGTTGATTCTTTCCAGCTATGAGCATGGTGTGTTTTTCCATTTGTTAACGTCTTCAGCTATTTCTTTTCTCAGAGTTTCATAGTTCCCTTTATAGAGATCTTTCACGTCCTTTGTTAGGTAAACTCCCAAATATTTCATCTTCTTTGGCACTACTGTGAAGGGAATAGAGTCCTTGACTATTTTTTCAGCTTGATTATTGTTGGTATATATAAAGGCTACAGATTTATGAGTGTTAATATTGTAACCTGAGACACTGCTATATTCCTTGATCACTACTAAGAGTTTTGTAGTAGAATCCCTGGTGTTCTCCAGATATACAATCATATCATCTGCGAAGAGTAAAAGTTTGATCTCTTCTGACCCTATATGGATACACTTGATTGCCTTTTCTTGCCTAATTGCGATGGCTAAGACTTCCATTACAATGTTAAAAAGCAGTGGAGACAGTGGGCAACGTTGCCTGGTACCTGATCTGAGGGGAAATGATTTCAATTCGACTCCATTCAATATGATATTAGTTGTGGGTTTGCTGTAGATGGCCTCTATCGGTTTAAGAAATATCTCTTCTATACCAATTTTCTTAAGTGTTCTGATCATGAAAGGATGCTGGATATTATCAAAAGCTTTTTCTGCATCAATTGAGAGAATCCTTTCAGAAGTCCTTTCTTCTGCCTTCTCCATTCTGTTCCCGAGGGATTCTACTGTATTTCTTAGATCTTTGAGGGCTGCAAGTTCTTGTCTCAATGTGTCAAAATCTTTGGAGATTTTGTCTTTAAATTCATTGAATTCTTGAGACAACTTTTGAAATGCTCCTTGAATTTCTAATCCCAATTTTACCTCTGTTCTATTAATCTTATTTGCAATCAAATTCTGAATTCTATTTCTGACATCTCAGCCATTTGTTTATGAGATCTTCTATTGTATCCATCATGTCGTTCCTTGTGGGAGTTGATCTACTCTGATTATTTAGGTTGTCAGAGTTTTCCCACTGATTCTGCCCCATGATTATTTTACACCTTTTGGCTAGATGAGCAGATAAGGTGAAGTTGGTTTGGAGACTCCTGGAGTAGGGATTAACCTGCCCTTTGCCCTAGAGCTGGGACTGGTGTCTGTACCTTTTCCCCTAGAGCTCTGCCAAGGACTGCACAGTGCTATGGCCTGAGACACTGGGGACCTCCTTGGTGTGGTGGGGCTAAGTGGCTCTGTCTTGTTTTCAGCTGGTCTCTGTTCTACCCTAGTGAATCAGTGACTCTGGGTTGAAGTCTCAGATACGGAGAAATACCAGCAATTTAGTCACCTCACCCACCACGGGCAACAACTTGAAAAGGAAAATCAAACCTTCCCACAACTGTACACCCAGGGTACTACTCTGGATAGTCCTTGGGTGACTGGCCCAGGTCAGGAGTTCCAAATCAATTGTCCCAGTCAGCACCCAGGCTCAAGTGGGAGAGTTCAAAATGTCTCCAGAAACTAGATAGCAGGGGTCTGCTGGCAGCTCGAGTATGACTTGCTCTGGTGCTCCATGGAGTCAGAAGGACCTGCCCTTCCCCAGCAAGTGAATTGGTCTGGGAAGGTTGATGCCTCCCTCCCCACCTTGTACCTCTGTCACACCCACTGTTAACCCCAAAGGGCTGTGACCCAGTTCCCTCCAATGAGCAGATGCTCCAGGGGTTTGCACCTGCCTGAGTCACAGGGAGATCTATGTCTCCTCGGCCAGGTTGCTGCACTCTGCCACAGCAGAGTGACTGTCAGGTCATTAAGCACCTGACAACCTCGGGTGCTTAATGGAAGCTGGAGCAGTTCAAAGGCAATGATTTATAAATGACTACAAATGGAAAGTGTAATATAAAGCTAATGTGATTTGTTAAAGTCAGTCTTGCCTGTCTGAAGTGCTATTGTAGTCTTTTCTGTCTGAAGTGCTATTGTTTAAATATCACATGACGGAGAGAAGGCTTTATCCGTGTCTGAGACAGTGGGTTTATTCCTAGACAATTTGATGACTCATAATAAAGTGCTTCCTGAGACAGAAAGAAGTGCAGCATTACTCCTAAACCCTTTTATTTCAGCCTCTCACTCTGTAAAATAGCTGAGGACATGAAACTGAGAAAATACATTTGAGTACAGACAGCTTGTCAAACCTTATATATATATATATATGTATACACACCCATATATACATACACACACAGATACACACATACACACAAATATACACATATATACATATACATGCACATATATACACATATACACACATATATACATGTAGACACATATATACATATATACACATATATACATACACACAGATATATACACATATACATATACAAGCACATATATACATATATACACACACATATACATGTATACACACATAGATGCACACACATGCACATGTATACATGCACATATATACACATATATACATATACACACACATATACATATACATGTACATATATACATATATACACAAATACATACATGTATACACACACACATATATATACCTGTGTGTGCATATATATATATATATATATATTTGCATCTCCAGAGGGGATTGTGCAGCCTCTCGCCAACGTGCCTGCTCCCTGTGCAGTCCAGATGTGAGAGAGGCTCTTGTCTCTGCGGGAGCCTGTGTTGTCTTCAGTCCTAGTGCACAGATATCTAATAACAGGCAAAGTGTTTGCTCCTCATTTTGTAGTAATTAAATCTTCCCATTGGCAAAAAGAAGTAACCAGCTGCTATGGAATGAAGGAACTAGAATCAAAGGATGGGAATTTCCTCTTAATTTTTATTTCTGTATCTGGAGCTCCTGATGCAACCTGCTCAGAGTTCATCAGCCCCTGCTGTGCCTCAGGGAGTGATAAAAGTAAAAGCTGGGCCAGGTGCGGAGGCTCACGCTTATAATCTCGGCACTCTTTGAGGCCGAGGCAGGTGGACCACTTGAGCTCAGGAGTTTGAGACCAGTCTGAGCAAGAGTGAGACCCTGTGTCTACTAAAAATAGAAAAAAATAGCTGGGCCTTGTGGTGAGTGCCTGTGGTCCCAGCTACTTAGGAGGCCGACACAAGAGGATCTCTTGTGCCCATGTGGTTGAGGTTGCTGTGAACTATGACGCCACAGCCCTCTACCTAGGGTGACAGAGTGAGACCTTGTCTCAAAGAAAATAAAACAAAACAAAACCAATGGTGGGTTCAAGCACGGCCCCGGCCGAACTGCAAAACAAAAAAATAGCCGGGTGTTGTGGCAGGCACCTGTAGTCCCGGCTACTCGGGAGGCTGAGGCAGAAGAATCGCCTAAGCCCATAAGTTGGAGGTTGCTGTGAGCCGTGACGCCATGGCACTCTACCAAGGGTGATAAAGTGAGACTCTGTCTCTACAAAAGAAAAGAAAAGAAAAGAAAAGAGCTCTATTCATTCATCGTGATTTGGCGCACAGATGAAAAACAACACACAGTAACTGAGTTGTTAATAAATCACATCCTAGTCTTGCAGCAAAGGACATCTTCAGCTTTCTGACTTTTGTGGGGTTAACACCACCTATGTACAGAATCAGTTAAAAAGCCCATCAGATTCTTTATCTCTTAGTTCATCTATTTTTCACTGTCTCTTGGTGCCAGGCCCATCTGAACTGTTCACTTGTGGCATCTTTGCTATTGCTGGTTGAAGTGCTCTAGATGGTCCCTGTTTTGTGGGCTGGCTGGGAGAGGGGCCTAGGGAGGGTGTGTATGGATGGCATGGGATGACCCCTGCCATGGCTGTGGATGGCCTCCCAGCCACACCCAAGACACCTGGAGGTGACCATGTGACCTTGAGCTCCAGATTTATCGCCTGCTGGTCTATTACTGACCAAGGCGCAGACAGGATGAAGTCTTTGTGCACAGTTTCTCAAGCTTTCTGGGATTCAACCTAATTTCCAGGCGGAATGGGTGGCAGCTCATCTCTAGTGATGCCAAGCCGAGTGGGGAGCACAGAGGCATCTTCGGCGGACTCTGAGCAAAGCTAAGGGGCTCCCTTGCATCTGAGCCTGCGGAGGGCTTGCCCCTGGCATCCTGCACTCTGCTGTGTTCAGGAGGAGGAACACTCCTACTGGTGTGAGACTGCAGGGCCAGGAGATGCAGTCACTCGGAGGACTCACAGTCTACCTGGGGTGGACCCTCCACACGTCCGGGAACCCTTCTATCCCATGTTGTGAGCAGGGGTCCTAAGACTAGACGCTGACTCCAAAGACCTTGGCTCAAAAAGCAGCTGGTAACCCACGCAACCTCAGAAGATGAGGCCTTAGTACTGCCTGTGGACGCAGCTGTAAGACTGGGCAGCACGCGTGGGGCAGCATGGAGCCAGGGTGTGGCAGACGGCCACCCGGTGTTGCCCACCCTGCCACTGTCTGGGCAGGAATTTCTCTAGGCCCCCTACCCGGGGAGGATGAAGGTGTGGAATGCTGCGCAACCTGTCTGGCTCCTTCCTAGGGGTCCCACAAAGGGCCCAGGTTGTCATGCAGAGCTAGTCACCGGAGCCTGCAGGGTCACCAAACGCGCAGGGTCTCTGCCAGGGCAGACACCTGCTGGCTCTGCCCAATCCTTCCACATTGTGCTTGTCCACCGGGGTCAATCCAGCTTTGAGCTCTCGGTTTGGAAAGGCAAAGCATCCTCTAAGAACTCGGGACAACTCGCAGAGTCTGTGTGTGACGAACCACCGTGAACCCTCTCTGGGCCACCCGCACCGACTCCCACGCTCTTCCCCGCCTGAAAGTGACACCTTCACCCACAGACCTACACACATACCACAGCCTTCCCTTCCCATCCTCAACCCTGGGCTTTGTGTGCACCCGAGCCCTGCCCGGCCTTGGGGATACTCCACAGCCTGCAACAGCCCCGTTTTCCTGGCACAGTCTCCTCCCAGCGCAGACAGCCCTTGGACATCTCCTGTGGACGTGCAGGAATTTCCCTAGGATGTTACTGAAGAGTGTTTCTGAGTTGTGGAATCTGCGTGGATATGAGAGCGCAGTGCTGCAGACCAGCCCAGGGCGGCACATCCACCCTCAGCGCCCACCTGGGACTGTCAGGGAAAAGCACTTGTAGCTGGGATCACTCCTTAAGTGGCTATCCACTTACCTAGTGTGCCAAAATCAGGCACATGCACCCTATAGTCTCACCCTATGCCCCTGAGGGCCGAGGCTGCAAGGCGTCTCAGTCCCTGCCTTTAGCCTCCTCAGTCACTAGATTACTCGCTCCACCCAATGCTTGTTCTGGGACCCTGAGGGTAGAGCCTGCTGGGGCAATTCTCCCACAACCAAACACTGGTAGCTCCGTCTGGCTTGGTGGCCCAGTCTGGGGACCTAGACAATACTCAAAGACCTCTGCACTCTTGCCCAAGTTCTCCCAAGGCAGTTCAACCAAGTGCCAAGTTCAAAAGAAACCCAAACAACTCACAGGTAAGGTCTTTCCAGTTTGCAATCTCAGTGCTGCTGCACCCACAGCTGCCAGCAGGATTAGACTGAATGAACACACGCAACCACATGCCAGATCTCCACCGCTTTTGCCTTCCTCAGGGGGTCCAGAAGTCTCATACTGACTCCCTGTGTCCCCAAAGGGATGTTTCTGGGCAAATCCCGCCAGCCAGAGATGCCTGAAGTCCTCTCTCCCCAGTCTCACTGTGCCCAGTTGTCTTTTCAATTCTTAATCAATTCTTTTTTCCTACTAGAATGTACAGAATGTAAAGTAGTAAATGTTTATAAGTACCCAGGAAAAGTAGGTCGTGTGATCACCCTACACAATCTCCGAGGGTTGAGGTCCCTGATAAGAGGGACTGTTGGGCACATGTCAGAGGAGTGGAGGGAAATTTTTTTATTCTCATATTTTGCATCTGATTGAGAAGAGAGGATTTGTGGTTATGAGAAGTTTAAAGAGCCGATATGGTGTCAGAAGCCATTCACTGTGACCTAGATGTGATAAGGCACGGAGAAGGGAGACTGCTCCTGGGCCGGTAACAAAATACCTTAGACTAGGTGACTTATAAACGGCAGATATTTATTGTTCAGGGTTCCAGTGGCTGGGAAGTCCATGATCAAGGCTTTTGCGGACTTCATGTCTGTGGTGGTGCTTTCCTCACAGATGGCACCAGCCTGGTGTCTTCACATGGCAGAAAAGGCCATGAGTTGGAAGAAACCAGCTGGGTCCCTTGAGTCTCAAGGTCACTAACCCCACCTGTGAGGGCTCTGCCCTCAGCTCTCAATGACCTTCAGAAAAGGTCCCCTGGTCAATGTTGTCACACTGACAACTTTCAACATAGGAATTTGGGGGTCACCTTCAGGCTGCAGCAGAAGTGCTCTGGGGACCCTGGAAAGACTGAGACTGGGGCTGATGTTACACTGTGGGTTTGCTGGCCTGGGCCAGCTCTAATGTCCAGGCCAGCTGCTCTGCAGTCCAGTTTGCTCTAAGACTTTGGGATGATGAGTTCAAGGAAGTTATTAGTTTGAAAAAGAATCCTTAAAAAACTAAAATTAAGAAAAAATGAAGCAGAAAGTAACTAATTGAAAATAGAGAAAAGGGGTGGCCCTGTGGCTCAAGGAGTAGGGTGCCGGCCCCACATACATGAGGTGGTGGGTTCAAATCCAGCACTGGCCAAAAACTGCAAGGAAAAAAAAGAAAATAGAGAAAAGGTCCCAATCTGTGTCCAGATGTTCTGGTGCACTAAATCTTGATTTCCATGTCATTTTCTCATATATAATTAGCATGTCTAAATAGTTGGATTCAAGCAATGAAAAAAAAGTAAAAAAAAAAAAACCAAAAAAAGGAGAGTTGGGCTTGTCCTGTATCTCTCTCAAGCACTCAGGCCATCTAACTAGACAGGTGGAGCTGGTCCTTACTAGCCGGCCCCACGCTTCAGGAATGGGCAGGTGTGGTCAGTAGGGAGCCAGGCTTGGGGCTGCACGCACAGGGCAGGTGCTTCTGCTTCCCCACCATGGAAGGGAGGCATTGTGGCTTATCACAACCGTCTTGCCCAGTGAAGGTGGCCGTGACCTAGTCTTCTCAGAGTGAGTCCCTAGGGCGACCTTCCAGTACACCACCAAAGTCGGGCTGTGAGAGGAGATGTGTTTGCCACCCTTCAAGTAGCCGGAACCGGCTCAAAAGCTTGAGAAACTCCAAGACCTCCAGTGAATGCCCCAAGCTCAGGACTCTGCTGGCTCCACGATGACAGTCAGGCAGCCCCTGGGCAGCGATGGGTCACACAGAGAAGACACGGACACTCACGGGTGTCCCCTGCAGCCCAGGAGCCCAGAGGAGGAGCCCCAGGCAATGCCGGGGCTGTGGCCCGCTGCTGCCTCTGCTGTCCTTTCTGTCCCTTCCATTTCCCACGCGCAGCCAAGCACATCAGAAAATGTCTGCTGGTCATGTGGAGGCCACAGTCTGAGAAGAAAAGCACGAGCCCTGAGGACTGTCAGCATGTGTGAGTGGGGACTCACCAGAGTTCCTGGGTGGCTTCATGAGTCCTGCCCACGGGAGGGCACCACGGCCCTGGGCTGGCCCTGAGGCCCTCGGGGTGAAGCCTGAGAACAGGATGCCTTGCCCACAAAATCAGTCTTGATTCCATGCGGAAGCTGCACAAGCCCGAGCCCACTTCCTTCCTTCCTTCCTTCCTTCTCTCTTTCTTAGTGGCGAGAGATGGGGAGAGCAACAATTAAATGGGTATAAACGCCGGGCATGGTGGCTCACGCCTTTAATCCGGCACTTGGGAGGCCCAGGCAGGTGAATTGCCTGAGTTCATGAGTTAGAGACCAGCCTGAGCTAGAGTGAGACCTGGTCTCCTAAAATAGCCAGGTGTTGTGGCGGATACCTGTAGTCCCAGCTACCTGGGAGGCTGAGGCAAGAGAATCACTTGAACCCAAGAGTTTAACTTTGCAGTAAGCTAAGACCCATGGCCCTCTGCCAAGGGACAAAGTGAGACTCTGTCTCAAATAAATAAATAAATGAACAAATAGAATGGGTTTAAACAGTTTATGTGAGCACTGTCTCCGAAAGTGGGCCCTTGGCTCCGTGATGTGAAGGTTGATGTGCTACCAGGAGGCACCACATCCATTTTCCAGGTGGAAGTGACAGGCATGGAGGCATTTTACAAGCAGGCGTAGGCTTCCAGAATGCAAATTCTGTGAACGTGCTGTACCAGAGACCAGGAGGTTGGAGGGAGCAGGGGAAGGGTCGGAATTTCTAAACTTTATTATATACATATATATTTTGAGTAAAAGTTCACAACAACCTCAGACTCCTGGGCTGAAGTGATCCTCCTGCCTCCTCCTGAGTAGCTGGGACTACAGGTGCCGCCAGGACGTCCAGCTAGTTTTTCTATTTTTAGTAGAGATGGGATCTCATTCCTGCTCGGGCTGGTATCAAACTCTTGAGCTCAGGCAATCTTCCCACCTCAGCCTCCCAGAGTGCTAGAGTTACAGGCAGTGAGCCACCATACCCGGTTGAGATTTTAAAACTTTACTATTTCTATTGTCAACACAATAGTGACAGTGATAGTGGGAGTGGTGTGCTTCAGTTGGTGGCAGAATGGGGGAGGGTAGAGTCTGTGAGTGCCAGGGGCGAGGCAGCACAGAGCAACCACAAAGGCTAGCACTGTTCTGGAATGTTCTGGTACATGAGCCAGAGACACAATGTCTGTGTGAATGGCACTGAACAAAACCCCACAGATCCAGTGCTTGGAACCCAGCAAGCCGGCTGGGCAGGAGGGTGTCGGTGCTGTGAGGCCCCCAGAAGGCCGGTTGGCCTTTTGGACAATGGAGCTGGTCAGTCCTGCTGGCCTCTTGACTGAGGGCACCCCAGAAACTCTTTGTTGGAACTGGCAATGCAGGTAGTGATGCAACTGTTTTTTTGTAATCCTGAGGAATTACATTTTAAGTCAAAATAAAAACCTAGATTCAGGGTGTCAAGGAGTGGGAACCGAACCATCACACATGAACACCGTTTAGTTTAAACAGGGTTCGTGCATTTATTTCCTTCAACAAGTGAAGGGGCACCTGGGAGCAGTGGGAGGGGTGTTCGTGGAGGGCGTGTGGCCCCTGCCTGGGACCGGCCAGCCTTGCTCATGGCTTTGGCTGCCGCTCCATCTCCAGCCGGAGCTTCCGTCTTCCCCAGGCCAGGAGTCCCTCACGGTCAGCATGTGGTGAACCACAGCCTGCTCAGGGCACCCCGGGGAGGAGCAGGGCGTCACCAACGCTCATGCCATCTGGCCGCCAGGACCCAACTGGACGAGGAGGCTGGGCCCGCTGGCTGGCCTGGCAGGCCAACAGGGTGCGGTTGCCTCCTCTGTGTTGGCCGTGCCGCAGATTACACCATGACACACTAATGTCTGCCATAATTTTTCTTCTGCATAGCCCAAAACATGGTTTTGACTTTGGGGCCCAACCATTTAGAGCCTGTAACGGAGATGACCTGTTGTAATGGGGTAGACGCGTTTACTACTTTACTTTGGAGAAAAACCTGTTGACAAGCAAAGGCCCACTTTTGGTGGAAAAGCTCATTTGCCAGTCTCAAGCACAGCAAACAGATTTTTATTCAAGCCTGTTAAAATGTAGGATGAGGCCTCTTTTCTGAAAGTCCGTTTTGCGCGCCCCAGACGAGACAGTGGTTACTGTCAACACTTGTTATTCACGTCAGTGTGTATTTAGGTGAGTTTGCACTTTCCAATAACCGGGCTTGTCGTCCTAATAGCAGAGGACTGCTGCTTTCTTTTGGGAGCAATCCAAAGGAAAAATAAACTACAAAAAAAACGTGTGAAAGAATAATGGAGATCTCTCTGTATTGGCTACTCGCAGCTTGGGTTTGAATTTTCGGGACGCGGCACTCCACGAGGATGGGGACGTTTTCTCTTGTTCACAGCCGTATTTCCATTTCTGAGAACAGACTGTGGCATATGAAAGGTGCTCCGTACGTATTTATTGAGTGCAGGAATGGATTAGCAAATAAAAGAAAGGGGGAATGACTTTTTAAACAATTTGTCACCCCGAACTCTGAATCAAAATTTTAAAGTACTATAAAGAGCTAAAGTTTTACTAAAAAACTTCTTGCCTTTGAGATAAGAAAAGGGCAAGTACATACAAGAAAAAAAAATACTTTAGAAGCTTTAGTTTTGGTTATGCAAGTGGATTCGTATAAACTGGGGTCTCCTGGCTTCTCATCCCAGGATCCAGGGGTCTGGCCCAGCAGCTAGAGGTGGGGGCACCTATGAGCCACCTGTCTGCCCACATGCCAGAGGCAGCCTCTTGTCCCATCCTGCGCTGTGTCCTGCCAGTCACCTTGGGGAAACCGACCTCCCTTCTGTGTGTCTCGGGTTTATCTAGATTAAACAGAGTGGGCAGGGGTGTGGGGATCAGGGGAATAATGCTTGGTTTTTAAATTCAGGAGTTAGCAGGGAGCCTGGAGTCAGGGATAAGTGCCTGGCAATGCCAGGCTTCCCTCTCAGAGACTGAGGTGGGAGCTGAGGTGGCACTGTGGGGGAAGAGGCGGGGTCCCGTGAGCGGCAGGTTGGCGCTGTGGCCCGGCCAGGGGAGGCAGGGAGCAGAATCGCTGTCACCCTTCCACAGATCCAGAGCTCTGTCACGTTGCTGTTTACTGAATGGCCTGGGGCCCAGTTTTGACTTTACATCTTTGGTATTTAGCTAAATAGAACTGAAGCACATTCTTCTTAGTAAAGTTGATCTATGTACAAATGACTTAATAAAAAAAAAATGGAAAAGCAAGTATTCAATGTACTCTGTCGGGACCCCTATGGCCTGGTCTCGGTCGCTGCAGGAAAGGACCAGGCGTGACTTGGATTAGAAGTACAAGCTTGCGGGAGGCAGGCTAACCTTAGTTGCAGGGTAGCCCCGAGCCCTCTCCCAAACGGCTATCTATTAAGGTTATTCATAACAGGGGTGCAGAGTTAAGGTAATTGACATGCACAACAGGTGTGGAGAGGTAAGGTAATTACATATGAGGGCTGCCTGCGTAAGGATTGCCAGGTGCTCTCCCCACGTGTTCTTCCCCACAACCCCCATGAAGAAGTACTAAGCATCACTGTTTAACACCTGCTTACTAGTCAGTGACCGACCTTATCTCATTCCGGAGCGCTGAGTTACTTGGGGGATTGCCCCCGGGTCACAAAACGTTTCTAGGCTTGCCAGGAGACTGTCCTGTTCTCAGCGTTCCCTTTTAATGTCATAAGAATCAGTAACTGTCCTCTACAGTACTCAATACTCATATAAAGCTAGAAGGCAAATTAATTCACAGCCCACATAAGAGAAAAGCTGAATTTAATTTAAACTGCAGGAAAGGAGGCAGGAGGAATGGGGGAGAGGGGTGGAGGGAGGGGTTGGTGTGCCCCCACTTGGCACAATGTAAGGGTATATGGCACACCTCCTGGGTGCGGGATACAACCATGGAGGGACGTCACCTAACAAATGCAAACATTGTAACCTAGTTGTCTGTACCTCACATTGACCTGAAATTTACAAAAACCCCGAAAACGGCAGCGCCTGTGGCTCAGTGGGTAGGGCGCCGGCCCCATAGACTGAGGGTGGCGGGTTCAGGCCCAGCCCCGGCTAAACTACAATAAAAAAATAGCCAGGCATTGTGGCGGGCGCCTGTGGTCCCAGCTGCTTGGGAGGCTGAGGCGAGAGAATCGCTTGGGCCGGGGAGCTGGAGGTCGCTATGAGCTGTGTGACGCCACTGCACTCTTTCCAGGGCGACAGAGTGAGACTCTGTCTCAAAAAACAAACAAACAAACAAAAGATCCTATATTCCAAAGCCATAAAAAAATTAAAAAAAAATCTAGTATATTGTCCAGATTGAAATAGTTTCTCAATAATTATGTGCTGAAGGAAGAATTGCAAAAAGCAGGTCAACTCTGCCCAGCAGTAGTCAGCCACGTCAGTAGAAAGAGCTCTGCTCTGACATTCAGTGATCTGGGGTTTCTTGCTCAGGAACATGGGGTTTATGACCTTACACCAATTCTATAATTATTGATTCACTTATCAAATGTTTTCTGAATAAATTTTATGGTCAAAATATGGCAACTCTTAAAAAAGAAAAACTCTCTGTGCCTTTGTTTCCCAATCTGTGAATCAGAAATAATAAATGCATGTCAAGTTGTATCAACATGAAGCAAAGTACATAAATATACATTCTTCAGGTGTACACTGTCAAGCATCACTCACCACGGGGAGCCTGTTCTGAGAAATGTGTCTGCAGGTGATTCCAGCACAGCAGACTCACGCAAACTGACAGTGCAGTCCGGGGAGCCTGAGCAGCCGGTCACAGGTCAGCGTATACTGAGTATGTGGGCACTGGGACTCAGTGGAAAGTATTTGTGTGTCTAATAGAACCAAACGTAGAAAAGATGCAGTAAAAACACACTATCAGAGATTAAAAATGGCACACCTGTATAGGACATGTCTGTGAACAGAGAATGTGGGACAGGGTGTCACTCTGGGGAGTCTGTGAGTGGGTGGGGAGTGAGTAGGGAGGCCTGGGCTGTCATGCACACTGCCGGAGACTCTACATTGTCTAAACAACGTATACATGCCAACATTATATAAATGAATCAAATGAATGAATGAAATGAATGAAAGTGTATTCAGCACATTGAATACTTGCTTTTCCATTCTTGTGAAACTTTACTAAGAAGAATATGCTTCAACTCTATCTAGGTAAATACAAAAGATGTAAAGTAAAAACTGGTCCCCAGGCCATACATTGGGAATGAATTCATTTGATAAGTGAATCAATAATTATAGAATTGGTGTAAGGTCATAAACCCCATGTTCCTGAGCAAGAAACCCCAGATCACTGAATGTCAGAGCAGAGCTCTTTCTACTGACGTGGCTGACTACTGCTGGGTTGAGTTGACCTGCTTTTTGCAATTCTTCCTTCAGCACATAATTATTGAGAAACTATTTCAATCCAGACAATATGCTACACTATACGCTTACACTAAATTACTAAAAAAAAGAATTCTTTCTTCACATACTGTAATATTTTTACTTCATAAACTTTTAAAGTTTGTAACTTATGGACTCTTATAATAACACTTGGCTTACAACACAAATACATGGAATGGCTGTACAGAAATATTTTCTTCTTTTTTCACTTATTATAACTAAGGCATTATCACACACATGGCCTAGGCCTGCATGGGGTCAGGATCATCAATGTCACTGTCTTCTGCCTTCTGGGAAGGTCTTCAGGGGACACGGCACCTGTGGGGCTGTCACCTCCTGGGCTGAGGCATTAGGCTAGGTTGTAGACATTTGAATAAAGATGTTGTATGTAGCGTCAAGTCTGAGGGTGAGGTGTCAGCACCACACTGCACTTCTGTCATGTGCCCCAGGAGCACCCAGCACGGTGCCTCCCATGGGTAGCGCCATCAGGCAGAAAGGTTTCCAGGAGGAGAGGTGATCTTTGGGGTGGGTTGGATGGGGGTCTTGTTTTCTTACCAGGAAAGAGTCCTGCCCCTGAAGGGTCTGAGCAGTCGAGTTGCTCAGTCAGACCATGGATCGTGTGGAACTGGGCAGGGCTGGGGCTGAAGATGCAGGCAGTCTGCAGAAACCACGCCGAGGCCCAGACAGAGCTGTACCAGAGCCCAGGAGGAACGTCATCTGGCCTTGAGGAGCCCAGAGGACCAATACGGGTTCCGACTTGGATGGATCACCTCAAGCTAAGAAGCATCTGCCCAGCAAAGAAATCAATCAGCAAGGTGAAGAGGCAAGCCACAGAAGGGGAGATGGTATCCCCAACTACCCGTCTGACAAGGGGCCACTCAGAAGAGACAGGAACTCAGACAACTCAGTAGCAAAGAGCCAAATAATCTGGACTGAAAAATGGGCAAAAGATTTAAGTAGACATTTCTCAGAACCAGGTATACAAATGGGCGACCGGTCTGTGAAAACATGCTCAACCTCACTAACTATGAGAGAAATGCAAGTTAAAGCCACAGCGAGACATCACCGCACAAGTTAACATGGCTTTTATCAAAAAGGCCATAACAGATGCTGGGGAGGGTGTGGAGCGAGGGGAACCTTCCCCTACACTGCTGCTGGGAATGTAGATTAGCACAGCCACTCTGGGGAATAGCATGGGGGTTCCTTAAAAAATTAACAATGTATATTCAAAGGAAAGGAAGCAGCACTGTTCACAATAGCCAAGGCAGGGAATCAGCCTAAGTGTCCGTCATGGGATGAATGGATAAGGAAAATGCAGTGTATACACAATGGAATGGTTTCCAGCCACAAAAGCAAAGCTCTTCCTGTCATTTATAACAACATGGATGGAACCGGAGAACATTACGGTAAGTGAAATAAGCCAGGAACAGAAAGGCAAATATCATATGTTCTCATTCATTGCATTTGTGTGAGCTAAAAAAAAAAAAAAAAAAAAAAATTGAACTTACGGAGAGAGATAGTACAACCATGGCTATCACACGCTGGGAAGGGGAGCAGAGAGAGGGGAATAATGTGGGATGGTTAATGAGGGCAAAAATACAGTTAGAGAAAAGGGTAGCAGCCTAGGGTGACTGTAGTTAACAATAATTTACTTTCTATTTCAGATTAACTAAAAGAGTAGAATTGGGATATTCCTCAAAGAGACAATTGATAAATAGTAAAGGTGGTGTGGGATATCCCAGTTACCCTGATTTAATCGTAACACATTGTATGCTTATATCAAAATAGCACATGTACCCAGTAAATATGTGAAATTATTATGTAGTCATAAAAATTAAAAATCAAAAAATTAAAAAAGAATTATGACTCTTGCGAGACCATTTGCTCACTTCAGCTTTCAGTATGGGCCAGGCTGGCTGCTGCCCTGGCAGATGATGGAAGGACAGTTAACAGACCTGCCAACCACCTACTCGGACACAGGCACCCTGGCTTTGGCATCTTGTGGAGTGTGGTTAGGGTTAGGGTTATGAGCCTGCCCAGGCTGGAGTGGAGGATGCAGGGCCTAGCAAGAATGAAAATGCCAGGCTGGACAGATTGATTCTTCCTTCCCCACCTTGCACCTGAGTCTGGGAAGGTTGATTCCTCCTTCCCCACCCTGCACCTCTGTCACACACAGTCACTGGTAACCCCCAGGACTGTGATCTAGTTCCCTCCAATGAGCAGATGCTCCAGGGGTTTGCACCTGCCTGAGTCACAGGGAGATCTGAGTCTCCTCAGCCAGGCCGCCACTCTCTGCCACTATTCAGCAGGGGGAGGTGAGCCTGCCCAGGCTGGAGTGGAGGATGCAGGACCTAGCAAGAATGAAAATGCCAGGGGAATGTCACAGTCTCTGCTGGGACCTGAATTTAAGTGTCCTGTAAGCTTAGGCCCATGGAGGCCCAGTGACACGGATCTAAGCACATGCTGGTCTTTTCTTTCTTGCCTCTAAAACACATTTCCAGAATGGAAATTCTTATTGGTCAGAAAGCAATGCTGCTGGCCTGTTACATGGGACTCCGAGGGAAGCTAGAACAACACACAATCTGGGTGCATTAGAAATTTAATTAATTTGCAAAAGAGCATTTCAATTGCTTGCTCCCTCATGTGAATGAAACTCATATGATTTCCAATCTGTTTCTATGGTTTCCTTCCTCTGTTCAGACACATTAATTAGCCTGTCAGTTCATTATGGATTTTAGTGTCTTTTTTTCCCCCTTCAAACTTAAGTCCATGTTAATTCAGCTTTCATTTCAACAGTGTTTAAAAATAGAGCAAAATTATTTTGACTAGTGCACAATCAGGCCTCTGACTGTTTAAGAAGTTGCCACGGTAGTGTAGATTTTCTTTGCTTTTCTCTTGCCTGGCAGGAGATATGGCTGTGAGCTCCTGTCTAACCTTGCCGCCAGGCGAGTCGGCTTCAGTCTTCTCCATAACGTTCAGTTTGCCTCCACACCTTTGGCTTTTGGCGTGGTAGACAATTGCAAGCTCTAAAAAAATCATCAGAATTTTAACCCTCCTCAGGGTTGGCCTCTGCAAATGTACCTTCACGGACAGAATGATTAGTTAGGCCATTTTTAGTTAGTTGTTGAAAAGTACAAAAGCCCTAGGACATTGGGGGCCATCGTTTAACAGCACTCCAAAGAGCTGGTGTTTTTGATCTGTGTGCTCTTTTTAGAGCTACCCAGCCGTCATGCAGGGGGCACAGTGAGTGCTCCCACCAGGGACATTGGCCTCCAAGTCTCTGGCTGCCTACTTCCTTTAACTCCCAGAATGAAGGTGCTCAAACCTGGCTATGCTTTTGGATTACCTGGGGGACATTTTATTTTTTTTAATAGTGTAAGGTCTTCCTCTGTCACCCAGGGTGGAATGCAGTGGCGCCATCATAGCTCACTGTAATGTCAAACTTCTGGACTCACGTGGTCACGCTGTCTCAGCTTCCAGAGTAGCAGGGACTATAAGCACAAGCCATCACATACAGCTCATTTTTAATTTTTTGTAGAGATGGAATCTAGTATGTTGCTGATCTCCAACTCCTGACCTCCCACCTTGGCCCCCCAAAGTGCTGGGATTACAGGTGTGAGCCACCACACCCAGCCTGGTGGAACTTTTAGCAACTTCTGATACCTGGGCCCCCTCCCAGCCCAGTGGAATCAGAATCTGCAGATGGGATCTAGATGTTAGTAATTTTAATACTTAGTGGGCAGCTGGGTTTGGGGAGCACCAACTGCTCACAGGCGTGGTAAAGAGGTTGCTGTGGGTGAAACTGCACCCACCCAAACACACGTAGAGGCCTCACCCCTCACACCTCTTTGCATCTGCAGTCAGATGAAGATGGGGCCACTGGGGTTGGCTGTAATCCAGAACAACTGGTGTCCCTGTAAAAAGGGACATTCAGAGACACACGTGCAGGAAGGAGGGAGACGAAGACGAAGTTGGAGGTCAGGGTGATGTTCCTACAAACCAAGGAACACAAAGGGCTGCTGGCAAACCGCCCACGGCCAGGGAAGGGGACGGACTCTCACGCACAGCCCGCAGGGGGGCCCTGCCCACACCTCCATCTTGGGTTTCTGGCTTTCCAACTGTAAGACCACACATTCTTTAATCCTAACCCACCCAATTTGTGGTACTTGGTTATGGCAGCTCTGGGAGACCAACGCCAGGAGTTATTACCCCATGTGGAGATGAGCGCCAGGAGCTGCTTTGTGATCACCAGGCGGTGTCCCCGCGCCAGGCCTCTCCAGCCAGTGTCCCAGGTGCACTGGCTCACCTGCTGCTGTCCACTCTGCCCCCATCTGGCCACTCTGCTCACCATCTGTTGTCTGTCTCTGGAGCTAGGTCTTCACCTGCTCCCTGGGAAGGTACTCAGGGACCCGCGGGCTGGCCCTATTAAACAGCCTCTTCCTATTCCTGGAACCAGCAAGGGCTGAGCCTTGGCTTCCCTAAAAATGCCTGGGGTTCTCCCTCTGGTGTTAAAGGTAGGAGTTGGGTCTGGGGTCTGGACGTGGAACTGCCCCAGATCTACTCTGCTGGCTGTTGCCTGCAGACCCCTGGCCGTAAGCCCATTTCATAGGTCTGAATATTACAACATTCCTCCTGGTGAAACAAACATTTCTAGTGACCAAAGGTGGTGAGGGTGGAGGTGACACACACGCACTTCGGGATCAGACACGGGCTGGGTCGCTGGTCTCTTACTGGCTATGAGATCTTGGGCTGCTCCGTCACTTCTCCAAGCCTCCAATTCCTCATCTGGAAAACCAGGGTTTTAAAGACCTACCGTAAGGTTGCTGTGAGGCTCAGGGGAGATCACACAGAAAGAACGTGGCATAGGATGGGTACTCAACTCCCAGTGGCCGGCGCTATCTTTAGTACCCACCCTCCCTTCCGAGGATTTCTGCTGCTTCTCCTGCAGGAACAGCACCTCGTCACCCACCCGAGGACAGTGACCAGACCTGGATTCTGGCTCTGCTTGGTCTCAGTGATGACCATTTAGCTGGTTAGGATGGTTGTTGCGTGTGCCACCTTGCCTGGGCCACAGGACGGGGGACTGAGCAAAGCACTGGCTCCCCCCAATGTGTGCGCCTCAGTGTAGACGCCGACGGTCGGGGTAGAACAGAAAGCTGGAGGAAGGTCGAATTCGCTCTCTACCTGCTCTGACAGGGGTCTTCTCCTGCCCTTGGTGCTCCTGCTTCTTGGACCTTTAGATGTGGACTGAAGTCTATGCCATCAGGGTCTCCAGCGTGCAGACAGGTCATGGGACTTCTCAGCCTCTGTAACTCCCTGAGCCAATACTTACACATACAGTGAATCTCCCTCAACAATATGTGTGTGACTATATATGTGCATATATATTTATCTCCTATAGGTTTGTTTCTCTGGAACCCCTAGATACGCTTTGTATGTGCTTGGAGCCCTGTGTGCATTCGGACAGGCTACCGCTTTATTTCCGTGTCACGTTAGGTCTTGCTCCTGCCCACACAGACCCCCACCCCGGAAGAATGACACTGGCAGGTGAGACCCAGGTCCCCACCCTCCCTGGTTAGGGCAGCCCCAGGCCGGCTGCTACAGTCTGAACGTGGAACCACATGTGGGTCAGGACGTCAGCGCGTGATCAACATTGGGACTTCAGGGGAACAGACTACGCACCTATTTTACATTTTAAATCATCTCATAGACATTATTTTAAAATTTTCTGTAGAAAATGAAATAGAAAGCAAAAACGATCATGTTATAGAAACCTAAAAATGCATTTAAACCCGCATGGGTCTCTCGGTGCTATTCTAGGTAAAACGCAGCATTGCAAAGTGAAGAGGGCCGTCGCGGATCCCCTGAGTGCGTGTGTTGGGGTGGACCCCGGCCTGATGGCTGGCCTGAAGACCTGGGGTCACAGTGCCCCTGCCCTCCTCAGCACTGGAATGCTATTGCTTGTTTAAGCTTGCTACCTGCTTCCACCAGACCGGGTGTCTTGTGACCTGTGGTCCCAACACAGAGCCAGGTTTCTGGCAGGTGCAGGAACTCAGCAAATGTGGGGCAAATGCAGGGAGCGGGTCCTGTGATGCCCCTCACTGCTGCTGTACATGCGGCCCTTGTCCTGTGACGCCCCTCACTGCTGCACATGTGGCCCTTGCTGGCTACCTCCTAGGAACACTGAGTCCCTCGCTGGACGTGTCCTACATGCACGGTTGTGTTCCATCCTCTCAATAGCCCTATGAAGAAGACACTCTTTCCCTTATTAGGCCAATGAGTCCCCTGAGACTCAAGTGGAAAAATTTGCTTCGATCACATAGCTAACCATAGTCAGAATCAGAAATCCATTATTTAGCTGTTTTAGTTTTATTTAAGTTTGGCAGATGTTAAATGACACTCATCCCAACTATACAGTCACCACCTGAGGGCAGGGGTCAAGTATAATGTTTCTTTGAAATTGCCACAGTGCCAAGAAAGACTGATAAATAATTGTCTGATCCCCATAAAAGGCCTTGACATCAGACAGCTGACCAGACTGATAAATAATTATCTGATCCCCATAAAAGGCCTTGATGTCAGACAGCTGACCAGACTGATAAATAATTGTCTGATCCTCATAAAAGGCCTTGATATCAGACAGCTGACCAGAATGATAAATAATTGTCTGATCCCCATAAAAGGCCTTGATGTCAGACAGCTGACCAGTCTTGTGAGAAGCTTTTCTCTTTGAGGAACTTCAGATCCATGAGTTGGCTCCAGGACACAGGCATGAAAGCAAGTATTATGTTCGAGGGCAGGCTTGGGCATCATGTCTGTGACCTTGGAAACCTGCTGTGTCAAGTCCACGGTTGAGGTTCTTAATACTGGTAACCTTCCATGCCCCATGTATACAGACACAGGTAGGTAGCACGGATTAAAGTAGCCCCACATATTCCGTACCTCTTAACATTTGGTCACAGCACAGAAGTGGGCTGCCAGGTACCGGAGATTAACCAGTCTGGATTATCTGTCAGGGCAGACTAGCTTGCCCAAGGTGGAGTAGTGAATGTCCCTCCACTGAGGGGACCCAAGTCCAAGCAGGACAGTGGAACACGGTACCAGGTGGAGGTGGTGAGGGGGGGGGCGTTCGATGTGGTGTGTGGGTGTCTTAGTCTGCCCAGGCTGCTGTCACAGAGAAGCACAGACTGGGTGGCTGAAACCACACAAATTTGTTTTCTCACAGTTCTGGAGACTGCAAGTTCAAGATCAAGATGTTGGAAGGTTGGTTTCTTTTGAGGCCTCTCTCTTTGGATTGCCGATGCCCCTTTTTCAATGAGAACCCCTGTGGTCTTCCCTGTGGGCCATCTCTGTCCTAATTGCCACATTTTATAAGGACACCAGTCATGCTGGCCTAGGGCCTGCCTTGAGGGCCTTCCAATGCTCTGTCTCCAAAGGCAGTCAGATTCAGAGTTGCTGAGAGCGAGGCCTTAACATTTGAATTTTAGAGGGACACAGTGTGGTCCACGACAGTGATACATCTTGATGTTCCAAAAGGCCTTATCCCTGGTATACCTCCCCCGTAATTGCTGTCACATCTGTAAAGGGAGCTTGTCTCCTTTTCACTTGTCGTAAGTGAAAAGTGGCTCACTTATGAAATCCAGCTTAGACACAACACGCCTCACGCAAGGTGTTAGGAGAGGCCAGTGTGATGACAGCAGGGTGCAGCGCTCTGGGTGGATTTCAGGGTCGGAGGGAGAAGCTGGGGTGGGGGCTGGAGTGGTGATGCATGTGCACACACGGCTGCACGCTGAGCACACACA
>CAUYON010053642.1:0-11222 GCA_963573935.1 Arctocebus calabarensis | reverse complement strand
TGGCTTCATATTAGGGCTGAGTACATTGGATACTTTTTCTTCCATTCTTGAGATACTTTGCTAAGAAGAACATGTTCCAGCTCCATCCATGTAAACACAAAAGAGGTAAAGTCTCCATCTTTCTTTAAGGCTGCATAGTATAGTGATCAAGAAAATGCCATGAAGGCTATCTGTAACAGTACAATCAAAACATTTCTGAATGTATATGAATCGTGCCCTATGATTGCACCAATGTACAGAATTATGATTCAATAAAATTATAAAAAAAAAAATAAGTGGGATCAACTTGTGACTAACAGAGCGCCCCTTTGGGGTTTAACCATATCGTGTGTTTGTAATAGTCATTTTCTCATGTTTTTTATAACACGTGTATGTGTTTATGTGTGTGTATACGTATATGTGTGTGTGTGTATATATGTCTGTGTATGTGTCTATACATATGTATATCTGCATGTGTGTGCATGTATGTGCGTTTGTATGTGTGCATGAATATATGTTTGTATGTATGTATATGTGCCTGTGTGTCTTTATGTGTGTGAGTATATACACATCTGGGTGTGTATATATGTGTGTTTGTGTGTGTATATATGTATGATTGTATGTCATGATATATGTATATATGTGCATGTATATAAGTTTGTATGTATGTATATATGTCTGTGATATATGTGTGTAAGAATGCGTGTATGTGTGCATATGTGTTTATGCACATATGTATGTATATGTATATGTGTGTATGTGTGTTTGTATGTTGGATGTATATATGTATGTGTGTATATATGGCTGTTTGTATGTGTGTAAGTGTATATGTGTCTGTTTATATGAATAGTTAGGTTTGCCTAGGGTTAAAGCCAATGTGAATGGAATTACACTGAGTATCCTTTTATGCTTATATCTTTTGCTTAACGTATTTTCAAGATTTTTGTGCCTGTCATAGTTTGTGCCTATTCATTGTTGTGTAGTATTCTATTATATAACTATTTCCAGATCTATTTATTCATTTTTAGTGGTGAAGATTTAAGTAGTTTCTGGTTGGTGCCATTATGCATAAAGCAGCTATGCACACTTTGATCATAATTCTTTGTGCAATAATCACTAATTTCTTAATGGTATACATCTAGGAGTTGAGTTGCAAAGCCACAGGACATGGGCATCTTCAAATTAGCTAATGCCAAATTGTTTTCCAAAGTGGTATGCAATTTACACTCACTGCAGGAAGGTTGGAGAATTATCATTGCTTTGTGAGCTCCCTAATAGTGTTGTAGGGGAATTTGACATTATTTGTCAGGGGGAGCACTTTAGATGCACTCATCTGGAATCTCAAAAAAAGTGGGTCGTATAAATAAATTTTAAAAGCTTCCAAGGTGCAACTTTACTAGTCTAGGCAGATACATTTTAAAATCACAATTCTTAGTTGTGAGTTACAATGCCTCCTTCCTCCTGCCAATGACATAAAATGCTATACATATAGATGCAGTTTTAAGCTTCATTTATTCAGTGTTTCTGAGGTATCGTAAGCATTCAACATATATACACATTTTAAAAAGTCTAAATTGATTTCATTTTTCCCAGAAGTATGAGGTATATAGATTATTTTCAGAACTACATTCTTTAAATATTCTACAGTCAAGGAGTAAAATGCAAAATTTTACAATTTATTCTGCAATAAAAACTGGGGAGAAAAGTCAGTTATTTCTCTTTTACTTTATATGAAGCAATAAAGTTGAACACATTTAAAATCCCCTAATTGTATTATTTACCAAACACATCTTAGTTCTTGCATTCAGCAGTAGGGCAAATGCAATGAAAGAGAACATTTTCCAGTGTGGTTTGCTAAATTCCTACCCAGACTCCGGAACTCCAGGATACAAACCCAATATTGATTAGCAAACTTCACCAGTGGCAGAACATGACTGGCCGCCGCTATTCTGCCTTTATTCACAGCATCTACTAGCATCCTCCACAAGAAGTGTGATTATTTTCCTTTTGTTATTTTGTTTTCTGTGAGGTCAGCAAAATCATCCCGTTGTCACAGTCTCTATTGGAACTCCAGGGTACAAAACAGAGAAATAGACTTCTTTGAACATGAGGGTTATGCTGTTTGGGACACCACCACTTCTTTCATTGACTGGTTGATTTACTGTATTGTAAGGGAAAGTGCTGTACAAGCAACTGCAATCTGAAAGGAAGGCTTTTATCTATCTGCAAGACCTGAGTACATTTATACACCTTCACATCAGACTCCCTGAACTCAGGAAATTCAAGGAGAAATTTCCAGATTTACAGAGATTGTGTTATCTTTAGTCCCTAGAGTTCCCATCCAAGAAACAAATGGCCAGAGATGCTTGTGTGCTGCATAGGACTTTCCCTTTTTTTATTGTTAGTCATACAGCCTTTCATATGGTGCTTTCTGAAACAGAACAGGACTCTCTGCCCCCTGTCTTTGTGATTTCTGTCCTTCACAAGACTTGATTTAGCCAATATTCCCATCTGTGAGAACTCTTTTGCAACCGTTTTTGTTTGTTTGTTTGTTTTTGTTTTTGTTTTTTTAGATATTGAAGAAGGTTGTTTGCAACTATACTGTTATTTTTGTCATCTACATCAATTTTGTAAGATGAGGTACAGGCTGGAAATGCTGTATATTGGTATCAGATACCTTTAAAAAAGCAAGTTCCATTTATTTTCTGAGGCCAATTTTTCCCTTGTGTTTTACAGCTTTTCCTCCTTTCGAGCAGTTCAGAGATCACTGAATAGTGAACTTCTAAATACCATATCCAGTTGTGTATCAAAAAGAAATGAAGCAGCAGCTCTTTTGTAACCGATATTCATTCAAGACTTAAAATTTGTATTTTTAGGGTCTACTATACTTCAGAGAGTAAACAGCTCTCCTTAAGTTAAGGACTAAGATCAAAGGGCAAGGATTTTAAAGAGAAACTCAACGTAAGACACAAATGTCTAATGCAAAATGAAAACATACTGCACTTTAAAATTTTTTATTTTTTTTAACTTGTCAGCAAAAGAGCATTTCTCAAGGTTGTTGACTTCTTCCAGCCTGAGTTTCTTCATCATTTTACCTCAGAGCACTTTTGGGGAGAACTGACTACTTTGGTGCTTTTTAAATATCAACTTTATATTTAAATAAACTATTACTGTATTTTATAATAATTTACTATTATTTAATAAATATTAACTTGAAATAATATAACATCAAGTGAACTACTATATTATATGAATAATAATAGATAATATTTAACAACTGTGAGCATCAAGTGGATATATATAATTTATAAGATTATATAAATATATACTAATGAACCAAGCCCTCCAAGAGCAAAGGAGCAAAGGAACAACATATCCCTGAAAATGCTTAAGTAGAAATGGATTCATAATCTACAAAAAAAATTATTAGAAATTTAAGTCAATTTATTATTTACCTGCTTTCCACGTGATAAGTCATGGATATAAGAAATGATGAAAGAAGAGAAAAATAATAGAATGTATACATGATGGAGAGAGAGGTCAGAATCTAACTTCTAAGTTCAGGAGATTGAGGACAATATATAGCCATTGCAAAATTTTAGTTGTGGGCCTTGGGCATATTGCCTCACATCTCTAAGCCTCACTGTCCTCAAATGTACAATGGAGACTTATTAAAGCAGTTATTCATATGACGTCGAAATTGTTAAGGAAAAATTAATATAATTTTTAATTGTATACAAATATTGTATAACTCATGGGATCTGTAGGAATGCCAAACAGCCAGTCACACAAGGTTACATGCAGAAGCAAGGAAGCAGGAGCAAGGTAGCCGGGGTAAAGGCGAGACTATCGCACCAGCACTGCTCCCTTGCAATGTTGGCACCTATGTCGCTGTGGACTGTGTACTAGAAACGCTACTCTAAAGAAAGCGTAAACTTGAAAAATACGTGCCAGCTGTCAAATGCTTTAGGCTGTACCATTTAATTCCTAAAATTGTTTCTTTATGATATATGTTATTATTCCTATTTAAACAATTAAGAAAAGAACCTCAGACAGGGAAAACATTTAATGAGAGTTTCTTTACCTAGTAAGTGAATTGAGCTTTACCATATACCAATACTAAGAATTTGAGTGGAAGGATTGCTCATCTTAGCTTTTAGTTTGGATGAATCAATTATTCATTCATTTTATTATTCAATATTTATTTAAAGTATATTACGTAACAAACATTTTGAGAAGGGGTAGAAATAGAGAAATACATATATTTTCCCACCTTCTAAGATGAGCAGGAGGATGAAATATATAATCTGAATTACTCTAACCTCTTTAGAGAAACTCTTCTGTCAAAAGAAGATGCTCTGTCCATGAACTTTATGGTGTCATATCTTTATGGTGATGCTTTTTGGTATCATATCTTTCCATGTCAGTGTCATTTCATTCACTGACTTTGAATTATTATTATTATTTGCAGTTTTTCGCTGGGGCTGGGTTTTAACCCACCACCTCTGGCATATGGGGCTGGTGCCCTACTCCTTTGAGCCACCAGTGCTGCCCAACTTTGTATTATTTTTCACATATGTGTATTTTTTGTTTGTTTAGTTTGCTTGTTTAAAGTACATCAAGCTTCAAGAGGGTGAGAATCCTTCCTTCTTTCTATTATTCCCAATGTCCACCACATTCAATACATCTTTGCCAGATAAATGGCAATATAGGATCATGACTGCTACAAAGGAAAGATGAACCAACCAACCACTGAATCAAAGACGAGATTGTGTCGGCCTTGGAAGTTCCAGAGTTTTTTCCCAGAAGAGGTAATACATAACCGGGATTTTGAATGATGACTCTGAGTTGCCCAAGTGAAGGAGGATGAATACATAAAATTCACTAGGTTTCTTCCTGATATCAGGGATTGAAGAAGGTTCTTGACACCAGATAAATAAGAAGTTAATGAGAGAAAAGAGGTAGTGAATGGAAGCCTAAATGTCAGAATTCTATGTTTCCTAACCTCAGATTTTTCCAAGGGCTGATCCTCTGTAAAGTCGTCTCGGCAGTGGAGGTCACAAGGGTTGAAGGGTGAGGTGTTTCCACCTGAGCAAACTGCCCTCTGTCAGGTGCAAGTTCAACATCAAAGAGTAACAAGCAGGCAGCAGGCAGAGTTGGATCCTACTGCCTTGTTGCCAGGGGCATTGGCTTGACTCATTCTAAATACCATTATACTTCATTTGGCACCGTTAAATAAAATTTATAGGAGGCGATTAATCTGTACCAAGCTCATGCACTAGGCCCAACAGACGAAACCAAAATGGAGTTATTCATGCTGAAGTTTCACACCACCAGAACAAAGCAATGTTTTTTATCTGATGTTTCAAAAAATCAGAGTATATACAGGCTATGTGTGTATGTGTTTGTGTATATATATCTCAACTTTATAGCAAATATAAATTTTCATTGTATTTTACCTTTTAATTTTATACAGAGTGGGCATAAATTTCGTGTGCAATTTAAAATAAATTTATGGCCATCCTCTATTACAGTGGTTCTCAACCTTCCTAATTCCACAGCCCTTTAGTACAGTTCCTGTGGGTAGTGACCCACAGGTTGAGAATTGCTGAAAATATATATTAACTTAGACATAATATAACATTGAACGAATTACTTCTCTGTGTGTGTGTGAGTGTGTGTGTGTATTTCCAAATCCCCAAACAAGCCAGTTTTATCCAGCATGATAAGGAAGTCACTCTTTTTAATCCTCCCAGGGAAAGTAACTTTGAAACAACCAATCTACTTTTTTTCTCTGTTTCTGCTTTCATCAGCCATTTTCTGTCTATAGCCAATGTCCTTGGCTCAGCTCATTGGAAGACTTATTGTATTTTATAGATTGAAATATTGCAATATTCTAAAATTGCAAGCAAAAGCCAATTAAGATCTTTAGACTAAATTTGTTATAATTTTGCTTTTGGTAGAGCAAAGTGCTTAATATATAATAATCTGTATTTCTCCTCTGTTAATAAATTTTGCATGCCACTCTAAAAACAATGTAAACTTCTTAATGCAAGTAAGTAAAATGCAGTTATTCTTTTTTATGTTTCTTATTAGAAAAAGGATATGAAAAAAAATGATTTTTTACATCTAACCTCAAGATGCTAGGGAAAGAGACCAAGTACAGTTTGGAGAAAAGGAGGTTAAAAAACAGATCAAGATGCTGTAACCTGAGCATCTCTAGACCCAACTATATGTTCAATTTTTGTCATAGAGTGATTAGTATTACAAATTTTATAAAAGAGTCAATAAACTTGACTCCTAGCTCTTATTTTTTGCAACAGTTCCCTCAACAACTTTACACTTGACTCTTAAAACGCTGGTAGATGCAGACGAAGATGATGGTGATAATGCCAGAGGTTGAATGTAGTAAAAATTATGTAAAATAACAGATGAAAAGTACTTTGAAAATGTTGCAAATAAACCATGATTTCAAAAAGGAATCTGCCTTTAGAAGACTTTGGCTTTTCTTTCCTTTTTTTTTTTTCTTTTCCCAAAACTGAACTCTAAATTTGTATGACAAAATCTAATTAGGAGTATATCTAGCAAATAAAAGCAGCTTTCTACTTTGATTTCCATGAAATCTTAGAATCAAGATATAGAAATAAATTCTAGACTTTTATATTAACCTAGATGGAGCTAAAGAACATTCTTCTTAGTAAAGTATGACAAGAACTTGCTTTTTGGAAAAGCAAGTACCCAAAGTACACAATAATAAAATGAAGCCAGCAGACCATCTAACATACACTCACATAACAGAAAAACTCAGTTCAAGTTGGGAAGAGGGGCAGTGAGAGGTGGGGGAGGGGAGGAGGGAGGTGGATAGGTGTGCTCTCACTTGATGGGCACAGTGTAAGGGTATATGGCACACCTCTTGGGTGTGGGACAAGAGTGACTTTATGTAACAAATGCAAACATTGTAACCTGGCTGTCTGTCCTCATAGTAACTTGAGATAATATAATATAATATGTATGTATATGTATACAATCAAATATATCATTTTCTTTTTAGTATCATAAAACTTACAGGCATAGTTTGTAAAAAGTTTAAAAAATGAAAATAAACCTTTCAAACTGATTGTTCATAAAGTAGGAGTAAAGTATACATTCTCTGTTGACTACTCTAGATGGAGGAATCATTAAAGAACATGAAACTCCATTGCTTTAGTTGTCAAATAAGAACTGGAACCCAATAATATGAAGAAGCTTGAGAAGTAGGGTTGAAGTGAGGGATTTGGGAGTTGAGCACCTGTACATATTGACCTCATAGAGCAATGAGCCACTTCTAGATAATGTGGTGTAGGTGCCGGTACAAATTGCTTTGCTGTGGCACTGAAGAGCCCAGAAATCCATTCCTTATGGTCATATAGCCTAATTTCTGAATAAAATAGTAAAGAATACTCTTTCTTTCTTATGGGGTTGTGATGAGAATTAAATAATATGATATAAATAAAGGGCTTGCCACTGCTTATGACAGATGGTAAGAGATCAGGACATGCATGCATTATTTTTAAAAAATACACTGTTGTGTTAATGTTCATCATTATTATGTATGTCAAATTAACCTATGCTTCCTAGCCCAAAAGAATATTCCAATAAAGCTACCAACCACAAAACTAATGAATCTCTAACCAGAAGAGGAAATTAGAGAACATGAAATGAAGGAAAACCTTACTTGAAAGGTTGTTATCGAGATTTCAGTGGTTTTGAAGAATATGGACAGAGTGACCTGACAAGCAAAATGGCAAGGCTCAGGAGAATTCTCACCTCTCTTATAGTGTGATAATAAATGTTTGCCTGGCTTTGAAGAGGATATTTGGAAACACTCAACACACTGATGTCCCAGTGGAATTTCCCAAATTTCCATCCTACCGTTCTCAATAAATTTCTGTTGTGATTTTATTTATTGCTGTTTGTCTGTTCTCCAAATACTTTTTTAAAACTCATGGAAGTGAATATAATCTTCTAAATCACCATGCAAAGTATTTTTCTTGCAATTATTTATTAAATTTTTAATTAATTAAGGTGAAAGGAAAATCAACAAGAAACTACACAGCTGTGAATACTGATGGGAAAAGTGACCATAATTCCTGAAGCTTAGACCATAGTTACAGTGCTGGGTTTTAAGGCAGAAGATGTGATGTGATGCAAAGTTTAGAATTGCAAAGTGTCTCTCAAAGAACCAAAATGGACCAAACCAAATAAAACCCCAAATCTCCTTCACCTTGAGTCATGGTTTGTTAGCAGCATTTCCAATGTACTTTTTCATCTCTCATTTTATGTAATTTTTACTACTCTGGACTTCTGGCATCATCATTATCATTTTCTTCTGTAGCTAATAAGAGTTTTAAGAGTCCAGTGTGAAGTTTAGGGATTGTTGAAAAAATAAGAACCAGGACTCAAGTTTCTAGACTTTTTTTCAAAAAATGTGTAATACAAATCATTTTATGACATAAATTGAGCATATAATTGAGTTTAGAGAAGCTCAATACAAACTCAGGGCCAACTTGGACATGAGTTGTTGTTTAAAGAAAAGATTGAGATGAGGAGAGATTCTTCTGGGGGAAAAAAGACGAATAGGAAAAAGCCTCCCCTTCTACACAATTGTGAGCTCAAGGCAAATAGCTAGGAGAATGAAGAATGCCTTTATGTGAAGAAAAAGTCATCCTTTCTTCCAGGTAGAAGTGCTCGGAGCCCTGGATTAAGCCTTAGATAATGGGTTTCAGCTACTGCTGATCTGTTGGCAGAGTATTTGTGCAATGCACAGTCACGGAACATGAGAGAGCTCTCTTCTACTGTACAGTTTCTATCATTTTCCTATTTTTTTTTTAAATCTCTCATTAGATGACAGGGAAAGGAAAACAAATCAAAGCAAACAAAAGAAAAACAATCAAGGAAACAAACTACCGACTGGTCAAGAATAAGGGGGACACAGAAAAGTTGGTGTTGTCTAATTTGCTGAGACTAAAGTATGTCAGTAAATGAAAGATTTAGCATTATCCCAGATTAAGATTATACTTTAGTGATTTTCAACTCAGAAGTGCCCCCCAATAGAATATGATTTGTTTCTGGTTCATTGCCAAGAGTTACAGCCACCAGTCAACCACAAAGGAAAGGCTGCTTATCTCAACATGTTTTGTTAAAGTTTGTCAGGGTGTCACTTTAAAGGTAATCCTTTTTAAAATGAAAATGACTCATCTTGGGAGCAGACACCCACGTCATTGTCTATGAACAAATGAATGCAACACTTAAGCGTATGGACATAGCTCACGGGTATATATAAACTCCATTCAAACATACTTTCCTTTTGTTGAACTTTGTCAGGAAAGGAAAATTGTACCAGCAACTTGTTAAAAATGGCTGAGACTTTATTCAAGACTAATGCAATAGGGAAAGATGTTGAACACAATTCTATGAAACAAAAAGCAAGACAGTTTTTAAGGAGTAGGGTTAGCTAGTGAAAAGTACTGAATGTGGGGGAAAGTTGTTTAATGTGATTAATTATCTTTTCTGCTCATCGGCTCTTAGAGAGGTCAGACGTCTAAATTCAGTAGCCACGGGGAGGCAAGGGCCCACTGATGACACATTGCATTTAGTTAACATGACTAGAAGTCTCTTTTAACTTAGAGCAATCTTTCTTTTTGTACAGAATAATTAAGTTGGCAAACTCATCTTAGAAAAGATTTTACATACCTCATTACTGAATAACATTACAGTCACCTTTGAATTATTCCCCTTAGAAGTTATGCACTGATGCCAGCACATAGTACACCCCTTGAAACCAATTTTGGATGTTTTTTCCTGGAATGGCCATCAAAGCTGTTGTTGTATTATCCATGACATCTTGAGTATCATCAAAATGTCTTCCTTTCTATATTTCCTTTATCTTTGGGTAAAGCTAAAAGTCATTGGGGGCCAGATCAGGTGAGAAGGAGGGTGTTCTAATACAGTTATTTGTTGACAGGCTAAAAAGTGCCACACAGTGCAGTGTGAGCTGGTGCACTGTCATTATGCAAGATCCAGGAGTTTGGGACCGAGAGTTTCAGTTAAAGATTTCTTGTTTATTGATAGTTACTTGGTTTTCTATGCTTCTCACCACCAGTGAACAATTTTGATGTACAATTTGATTTTCACAGTATTTTGACAGTTCAGCTTTTTATGGTCTCTCTGACCTCTCTTCATGAGTGACCCCTTCTCTCCTCACAGAAAAATGTTTGAACGATTTGTACACTGCCATTTTCTTCATGGCAGGATTCCCTTAAAGTTGGACTAATATGTCCCTGATTTCACTTTCCCTCTTGCCAAGGTTGACAAGAAAATTTATGAACGTTTGTTTGTTCCCCTAATTCTAGCTCCAACATTCTTGTTACAGCACACAGAAACACTTAAAAACAATAATGAACATTACTGAATGAGACACTGCCAGTTGTGGACATAATCACAAAAGTGAGAGTGTGAGACACTGATATACCAAGGTTAAGAAAGACTACCAAGTTGTTTGTACAGTGCTATTAAATGTAAGTGCACAGTGGCAAGTTTATGAACTTCATTGTCCAGCCACATACTATAGAATGCTCTCCAAATGTGGTTTGTCTTATATATTCTTATTAATAGTTTGAGTAAAACTTGCCATCTGTTTCTGTAAAGTTTTACTGAATGCAGCTATATTTATTAGTTTATATATTGTCTAGTGCTATAGTGATGAAACTAAGTAGTTTCAAGACAGACTATGTGACCTACAAAATATAAAATATTATTTGTCACTTTACAGATTGGTTTGCTGACACCAGAATTAAGAATTTTTGTCTTTGAGGTGATATATTTTTTAGTTAACCATATTTAGCTGTGTAACCTTGGGTGAGTTACCTAACCTCTCTGAGCTTCTTTTCAGTTTTATTTACCTTACAGAATTTTTGTGAAAATTAAATGTACAAATGCATCTAGCAGCTGCTAATTTTAATTGCCCAACTGAACTTATTAGCATATGTTAATCCCTAGCAAAGACATGAAATTCCCAAGGAAGTTTGCATTCCCACCAGCAATGTAGAAGTGTTCCCTTTTCTCCACATCCATTCCAGCATCTCTGGTTTTTGGATTTTATTACGTGGGCTAATCTTACTGGAGTTAGATGATATCTCAAGGTAGTTTCGATTTGCATTTCTCTGATGATTAAGGATGATGAGCATTTTTTTCATGTGCTTGTA